>WBMZ01002995.1:0-237328 GCA_013400975.1 Atrichornis clamosus
CTCTCCGCAGCTCCCGGGCGCTGCTGCCGGCGGGGCGGCCGTACCGGAGCCGGCGCTGCTGGGGCGGCGGGGAGCGGGGGCTGCGCGGCGCTCCCGACACGCCGCCTGAGGAAGGGGGTCCCGCTGCGCGGGGGCGAGAGACGCCCAGCCCGGGGCCAGGAGCGCGTCCCCCACGCCCCTCATCCTCGCCGAGGAGGCGGGGGCGGCAGCGCGGCCGCTTGCCCTTTTTCCTGACGGTCCATTCCGTGCCGGGGTCCCCGGACCGGCGTCGGCCGGGCTCTGTCCGCAGTGTGGGCGCGTCGCCTCGCAGGAGCGCGGACTCTGCGGGTGTCAGGGACCTGACCGTGGACCTCACCTCCTCGTCCTCGTACTCCCGAGCCAGGGTTCCGGTCCCATCGCGGGCAGCTTTCGGAAAGGAAAGCCGGAGCAATGCAGGGCGTGGAGCGTGGGACCCCTGCGCTTCGACACCTGGGCGGGTGGGGCGCTACTCTGGCAGCGGATCGCGGGTTACCGGGGCCCCTGCCCTGCCGGGGATGCTGACCTGCGTCCTCCCGTCTGCCCCGTCTCCTCTGATGCTCTTCTAGCTTGTGTGAATCATCTACCTACCGTCCACCAAGCTGGGGAGGATGAACAAGGGGTGGCCGCAGCATTCATCAGACGGCAGAGTCATCTAAATTCCCGTTTCTGTTCCAGAAGTCATGTAAGCGTTTTAAACTAAAGGAGAGGCCGAGGAAGTCCTGGTTCTGAGCACCTCTGGTCTCCTCAGAAGAGCAGACCCCAGCTACACAGGCATCCAGAGGCAACTGAGCCAACGCCCCGCACCCCGTGGAAGAGCGTCGAGTGGTTATGCGTGAAGTAGTGGAGGGGAGGACTTCTCTGCTAGGATTGCTCCAAGCTGCCCAATATTTAAATATCCAGAGAGCCACAGTGAGGTTACGAGACGGAGCGAATGCACAATGATTCACCTCAGCACTCCTGACAAACATGTCAGTGTGGATAGCAGGTAGTGGGGTGTCTTCCCAGCAGGTGGAGTCAGGAGGCAAACAAACTTGCTCAAAAGGTACCACCATCCGGCTGAGAACAGCTTTTTTCTTTTGTCTGTGTGAAGGATGTTGCTGCCATCAAATAAAAGGAACTTTGACACTGGCTTTAAAGTCACCTGGCTAACTTCTGAATGGAAAGGTAGTTCCTACTGAAGCAGTTCTCAGGTGTTTTTCTTCCACCTACCTCTTTCTCTTACAGACTACAGTCAAATTTTACAGCTTGCTTTTCTTACAGAAACCGGCAAGCAAAACCAGAAGGCTGCCTTTCTACAGCACAGGCCATGCTGAGGAGGGCGGGAGGGACAGGAGCAAGGGAGATTAGTGCTCAGAAGAAGGTGCTGGGCTCTGCATGCACCAGGTTCCAAGAAAAAGGAACTTCTCACCACTTTTCTCAGCAGCTGATAAAAGGGTTCCTCTAGATAATACCATCGAAAAAATTTGTCCTCCTTGATGGCAGGGCAGAACAATAATGGAAGTTGAGACACTCAAGGAATACTGATGTAAATCGTTATCCCTTTAGGATTTAAACTCTCACTGTAGGTTTCATCCTATACTCTTGTGGAGACAACAGATAGAAACAGTGGAAGCTGCTTTTATGAGATCTCATAATGCCACAGTTGCTTCACTGTTCACAGCATTCTCTGGTAGGAATAGTGATGCTGGGGAGGTTCTCATTAGCTGGACTAGGTCTGGCGCCACAGAGCAGCACTACTATGGACTCGCTGCAGTCGTGTCCCTCTCTGCTACAGCTGCCCTGAGGTGGGCTTGAATGAGTCATGGCTCTAAGTGCTTCAGATATTTGTGGAAGAGGAACTGCTGAGAAGCAAAACCTTACAATGAAGCCTAGGGAAAGCAGAGAATCCCCCTTCCTGACATTGCAGCAGTAAGTTGAAAGAGGCAGAATTGAGAGCTAGTTTCCTTCAATCCACCTATTTAGGGGGCTTTTTTTGTTATGTTATCCAGCTAATACTGTTCATTCTATGATTGCAAAGCATCACATTTTCAATGGCTGGTTTTATATTTATTTCAAAACAGATTGTATGTTGCCCTGTTTTCTTAGTGAATAACATTCATCTGCTTAAGTATAAATCTGTAGTCCCATAATCTGGAAATAGCTTTCCTAAGGTTTGGGTGGTTTTTTTGTAAACTCCCATTTTGTTAACCATTACCTTTCACACAGAAGCAGCATTTTCTCATTTGTTCTGCTATAAGTAATGCCACTGTGCCCCACGGGACTGCAAGCGTGAGTGGTTACTATTTAACATGTATGTGAAATGCTGATCAGGCCCATAAATAACCACTGGAAAATTATTATT
Source organism: Atrichornis clamosus (assembly GCA_013400975.1). Classification (NCBI taxonomy): domain Eukaryota; kingdom Metazoa; phylum Chordata; class Aves; order Passeriformes; family Menuridae; genus Atrichornis; species Atrichornis clamosus. The sequence goes on from WBMZ01002995.1 coordinate 2,360, forward strand.
AACTGTAATTCAATGGTTTTATTTCTGCTTGTGCTCAGGAGTCATTACAACACTCTGACTTCTGCACAGAAGAGGTGGCTGAGCTAGTGTTTTATGGTGTGATATTATAGTGTTGCTTTGTACAGGAAAAGTGAAGAAAGTCCAAACATGGTTTCAGGATTTCAGGGATTGCATTCTGTTATGAGGGAAAACATTTTTCCACATAGTATGGAAAGTTGTGCATTTCTGTAGTTTGTCTTGTTTACACCATCTTTTAGTCTATAAGTATAGTTTGTCTACCTTTAATGGTACTGAAAGTAAGGATGCCACTTGTAAGCAGGCACTGTCCTAATTTTCTCGGTCAGGTGCAGAATTTGAAAGAAAAATTCAAGTTCCCAGCTGGACCTATAAGCTTTCCATGAATTGGGTAGAGATATTTCCACAATGTTTTGCAGATGCCTGCATTGCAAGCTGGTTGGGAGTTAACTATTTCCGATCACAGTTTGTGTATCTTTCCTGCTTGGCATGGTGTACCCCATAGGAACCACCCAGAGCATAGTGTTGTCAAAAAAGAGTTTGTTCAGATTTAGTTCGTTTGAAGCATGGGAAGTGGGAGCTTTGAGCTGTCTACAGAAGACTGTGGAGGCATGCTGTATCCTTTGATTAAAAGATTATAAATAATGCATTTGAGTGAGGGCTACATTCACTATTTGGATTTAAAAAATGGAAGGGGTAAAAGACAGAATTTAAGCAAAAATGGTAATAAATTTGTCCTAATCCAGTTCAGGGTGAAAAGAATGGGAATTTGCCATTAGCTTTAGCACAAGTTGCATCAGCCCCTTGAAGGCTTCTGTGGGAATATTTAATTCTTTTGCATACAACCTGGTAATCATGACTTTGTACTCCTAGAAGTGACCTAATTGAAAACTCTGAGAATACTTCCAGCACTATCAGTAGCAATGCAGGCTTCCAAACCCCATCAGCTCTGTGAGTCTGAGGAAATTCATGGAGTGGCTATAGCTGTTGTTCACACCATGCATCCCTAACGAGATTTTTTTTTTTTTTTTTTTTTTTAATTTTCAGGAAAGAGATCCCTCTGGATTTAGGGATTTGAAGAGTGACAGGTAAACAGATTTATGAAGCTACTGCCAGTTGCAGAAGTCCATTCCAAACAGGAGAGGCAACATGAGAAGGAGTATAGAAATGCTCAAGTGGCTGGAAGGCATATGAACAGTTCAGACTAGGATTATTAGAGGAACAGAACAGCGTTTTATTTCTAATCTCAGAAGCCATCAAGAATTTCTTTTTAAGACAGCCCTTTCCAAAATTAATGGATTGTGATTAATTTTTTGTAAGTTTTTTTGCAGAAATCTGAAAATCAAGATTTATGTGTTTATCCGACATCAGATATCTCATTAGAATGATGTACAAATTTTATTAACATCACAATAGATTTATTTAAATCAGTTGCTTAATGTACAATAATCTCAGTAAGTTTCTTAATGTACAAAAAAGGCATGGGTAATTACATTTGACTCCTTGCTTAAATTTCTTTTTAAAATTTATCATATGTTATTTAATCTATCCAAGTACTGATTCTTCAGTTCACATTGCAGGACATTCTAAGAGGATATCCAAAACATTTTGAAGTGAAGGGAAAAAACTCCAACATATGCCTCTAGAAGAGAATTTCTTGGGGTTTGGAGGTTTGTTTGGGTTGGGGTTCTTTTTTAAAGAAAATTACATTCAGTCAGTAATTTGGAGACACAAAACCAAAGAAATAGAAAATGAAAATACAAGAAAATTAGTTGTATTCAAGTTTTCAAAGAATAAGCAAAAATGAATAGATACATTCCAGTTGTTATTATTTATACCATATTCAGTTTTCTCTAGAAGAGACTACTTTAATTTAGCAATACATGTCTTCCTTAGTACAGCACTCAGTAATTATACATATTGGTAGCAGAAACCAAGTGGGCTTTGTTTGCTCTGTATAGGGGAAGGAAAGGGAAAGCAAACAAGATAATGAAAATCTAGGGAACAATTCCAAAGAGTGGGCATCTGATTCCCTCAGAACGAGTAAGTATTTTCCATCTTCACTTGGAACCCAATACCCGAGGCCTCAATAAGCCAGTGTGTAGCTGTACATGATTCTACGGAGAACCTCAGCCAAGCCTTGAAAAGAAGACCTCTTCAGGAGGATTAAATGCACTGACAGTTGCAAGAAATGTCTTCTCGTGTTTGTACAGTATATATATATAATAAAATATTCTAGATTACACAAATTTTATCTGGAAACTATTTCAAGAGCCTTATGAAATGTCCATAAACCACCAGCAGGCATATTTAATAAATCATGCATACTTCTAAGGTCCCTTCAAGGTAAGTTCTATGTTAATTCATTCACAAATGTATTTTAATATGAGAAATTTCAGATTATTTGGAGTTACAGGTAATGTAAGAATCTGTCTATTAATACTCAAGACTCACCTATGTATTTTCATACAGATAAAATTTTCTATCTTTGAAAGAGAGGCCCAGAGCCTATGTATAATTAAGGCTTTACTTACCTCCTCAGTATATGTTTGAGGTGAAGCTAAAACAATGCTGTAAGGTCATATTTGTATTGTGAAAAAAGGTGAATTTTAGTTCAAATCCTTTGTTGCTTCTCAGGTTAAAAAGCAGAGGCTGAGGTGAAGTTAAGACAGGAGGGAAAAACAAAAATTTATTTTGGAGATTCTCTGAGCAAACCAGAGGTCGCAGGGTGGGTCACCCCTCTGCCACGATCTGACACAAAAGGCCCAGCGTACAAATGGTTGGTAAGTAAGTGAGGGTATGGAAAAAGGGAATTCTGTGGGTCCTGGTGCGACACACTCTTTATATTAGGGTTTAGCAAATTAGCATAGTTTACAAAAATTCTCCAATTAAGGGATAAATTAATGGGACCAAGTCCTCACGGCAGCTTTCTATTGGAGTTCTCTGTTCTCTCTAAACTTTCATCTTTCAATCGTCACAAAGCAATAACATGTTTACAACTCTGGAATGCTAAGGCAATAAAATAGTTCTATTTTGTCTGGGATATAGGGTACTACTGACTAGGGTTACAGTGAAAAGTTACAGGAATTCTAATATATAAAACTAGGAAAAAGCAAAAGCCCCTTGACATCACCTTACTCTGCTAGACAGAAATTTTTTTTTCTGATTAGCATGGTATTTTTAAAAGTCTTATTGCCTGGAAAATATAACTATAATAGACACATAACTGATTAAACCCCATCTCTTGACAGTAAATGTAGGCTTAATCATTCTCCTTATCATCATTTGTTTGTCACTCAGTTTGACATGTATAAAATTAGGTTCTGCCCCTCCAAAGAAGCGTTGTGTAGAAATCTCCTTGTATTGGGTGTGAAAGTTCTCTCACAGCAACATGAGGAGTGACTGACATAGAGTTACTTGGGTGCAGAAATGTTTGCAGGATGGAGGCATTAATCGTAATCTTTAGAGGGAGGTGCTGCTGTCTCTGATCCTTAGAACGCCTGCCAGAGCCTTGGGACCATAAATCTGTGCCTATACTTGAGCAGTGAGGAGCCTTACACATGCTTGGCCATAATGTCGTGTAGTATAGGGAAGCTGGGAAATGTTTCAGCTCTTTTGTGGTTGATTATCAGTATCACAAAGAGACAGCAGGGAAGAAATCTGATCAATTTTTTTTTCAGCTCTTTAAGTAAAGATGAAATTGACAGAATTAATTTCAAGTGGGTAACCCCCTTTAATGTTGAGAGACAGAGCAGCTGAAAAGGCAAAAGTTCAGATAGTTTTGTCCAGATACATCTGAATTCCCTTAGAGTCTTTGCTTCTCCTTGACTCTGCAGTCTCTAAGGAATCTGTGGAGTAGGGACTAATCTTCAGCATTTCATCCAGCATCATAATTATAACCCATGTTAGTCTAGAGGGTTTGATTACCATGAGAACATCAGCTACTACTTTTATAGTTAACCTTACTGTAAGGAATGGGGAGCATAATTATGAGCAGAATTGTAAATATACAACACATATTGAAGAAAGTAGGATGAGAATGTTTGCATCTCAAAGGATTTAAATTTAGGTTCTGATGACAAAACAAGTAGGTGATTGCAAGCAACTGGGGACAAACTCTAGCCTGGAAAAGGGAGCTAGCAGGAAAGCACTACAGAGACAAAATGCATGCTTATCATGTTGACTCATGAAAGCAATCCACCCTCCCACTTTCAGTGTTATTCTCCTCTCATTTCTCTTCATATATGCACACAAGTGCAAGTACATATTTATTCCAGTATGGTTATTAACTGAATATTTTTGACATTGTTTTTCCTGTAACAGCTGCCCATTTAAATCTCTCCAACCAAACTTCTAATAGAAACTAAATGTAGTTTTTGAGGGTCAGGTGCTCAGAGAGAGCTGCAAATCACAGAACATAAGTCTTGAGGGAAATGTCTGAGCGTAAAATTGTTGCTTACCTTCATCTGAACCTAATGATTCACTTTGTACAGCAGAGGCACAGATGGCTGTGCATCTGAGGTCTCCCTTTACTGCACCTCCTTTTCTCCTGATACATAAGTGAAATCACATGAAGAGGTCCTAGATCAGTCCTGTATTTCTGCAAAAGCACTGTAAAGCAAGTTCTTTTTCAGTCAATTGAAACAGATACAGGGACAGATATGAGAAGTGTCTGGCTGTAGAGGTTCCAGATATTAAATTATAACAAGATTTCCCAGAGGAACCTCATTTTCGGTGCTACTTCTTTTGTTCTATTTCCATTTTTGATATATTTTATTTCTTTGTGGTACAACCTTCTCCCTGATTCTTCTCATCATCATGAAGTCTGTGGAGGTAGTCATGTCTAAAATACTCCTCTGTATTCTGTTTTTTAAAACACTGATACTACAAATGGAAAAATAAATGCTGGAAGGGGAGGAGATGCAGGAGCTGTCACCTTCAGAAGTCCAAAACAGTCATTTTAGCTATTGCTGAATATAAAAAAACAATAGTATTAGAAGTTTTCAATCAGAAGACTGCCAATGCATTTCAGTGTTGGCACACAACATCTTTTCTATTTGTGTTCTGGACCTTGTCCATAGAAGAGATTTGGAAGAAGATTCAAAGGTTTCTTTCAGATACCAGTAAGTGAAAAATATGACATTTGTATATAAATAAAAAATGTCTCAGCCAATAAATTGCAATTGGAAAGTAAATGCATCATAACTTCCTGTATGATGTGGTTTTAGCATTTCTTTAAGCTGAACCCTTTCTTAAGCTGTTACTTTTTTCTGCCAGGTACTAAAACCAAAAATATGACATGGTTTTTAGTACTGTTATGTTCTGAGTTGTGCTTCACCTGAAAGGGATTTAACAAGGTTTGTCTTTTCATATTCTTCATAGCCTGATTTTTGTCACTTAACTTGAAGTTTTACAGAGTGTGAAAATAATTCAAATTCAGGCAACAAATATACCCAGGACTTTCACCTCTCTCCACACTACTCAGGCATACACATGTACACAACTAGATCTTTATTATAGCAATATTATTGATCCATTTGTTGTGCAGTGAAATTTTTGTAACTGAACTGTGAACACAAATGTTAGCTGGATACTCAAAGAAGGCTGCAAATCACAGAAGAAAATTTGAGAGAGATGTGCTTAAAATTTTCAGTCTCAGTTTGAGCACATGATATGAATTCAATAGTTATAATTTCCATACATTCTTTCTAAAGAGGATGAATTCCAAGGACAACATTAGAGATGTGGTGGGACCAGAATGCATGTTAATCTAATGCACCTTTAAGCAGGCTGACTTCATCTTTCTGAATGTAACATTACTGCACTCACTTTGCAAGATGAGTTTTCCTAGTGCTTAACGAATTTTGTTGAGGCATGGAACCTGCCTCACTGCATGTGTCTACAAGATTGGGTCCTTAGAAGCTGAGTTGGAAATTGATGGTCAGTAACTTTTAGTATGTAAAGTGTTTAACACTAGTATTATGTCCATATTTATTAAACCATAATGAAAACTGAAACGTTTGTGGGTTTCGTGCTTTCTAACAGTGATTCTATTTACTACAAGAGCATTAGATGGTGTGTGGAATGAGTCACATGTATTTCAGATGACACAATTCTTATTAAAGATCTAGGACATTCATTTAAGGGTGTTTCCAATCCCTTTCAAGGAAAATTGGACAGGAGATAATTCCCTTCTTCCCAGAGTAACTTCAGTCACACTTCACAGTGTCATATATATAATTTAATAACAACAAGCACGTGGCATCCAGTGGACTTAATTTGTTTCTGCAAGTTCATTTAATTTCTAGTATAATATGTTAATGACATATTCTTACAGCTGTTCGAGATTTAATAAAGCTTTTCCCTGTAAGGTGAAGGACTTTGCTTTTTTTGCTGCTGTTGCTATATGTTTTGATTTTTTTTCAGGACAAGGTCAAGAATGCAAAAATGTTTGAAAGGGGGGACTACAGATTTTATTTATTTGTCTCTTTCATTTTTGTAGCTATTATGGAGCTGTTAGAGATCTTTGTGCCAAGAGGAAGGCCATTATATCAAGATATTTTTTGTTACGGTAGAATGTGTTTAGTTCAGACAATAAAGAAATCCAGATATTGAAAGTTTGTATAGTGGGATCATGTCTACAGTCTATTGGAAAGGATTCTTTCCTCAGAGTTTACAACATTCAGGGCAGGAGACTATCTTTTGATTCAGCAATTATTACAAGAAGGATATAGCATCAGCCTAGGGAGGCAAAATGAAAAATGTCTAACTGGGATACTTCACTGAAAGATGGCAGGTACTTTCATTGCCATCACTACTAGGTAACTTCTGAATAAACATGGCACTTAGTTGCCTAAAACTGGGTCCAAGTACCCTACTGAGAATATTTACTCAAGAGCATAACTTCTGCTGTTCTTCTATATCTGTAGAGAAGAATAAAGAGAGGCAAGCAGAAATGCTGAGCAGAGGTTTACTATACTTTTGTGTATATTATGCAAACTCTAGGAAACAGATGACAAAATTGGTTGGATTTTTTTAATATGAAACTGTATATCTTACCTACTTATTGCTGACTGCTCAGACTAACTGCATACATGCTTTAGTAGCTAGTTATGTAACTGAAAGACTTGTTGTAACAAAGAATTATACTGAAGTTGCTAATTTCATAATTTGTGAGGAATATGGGTAGTAAATGAGGAATCAGACAAAATACCAGATTGAGAAGGAAGACCGTGGAGGAGAGAAATCTCCTCCACCCTCTAGGCTGATGGAATTTAGTCATTTTGTAGGTATTGTTGCCTAGTACAAAGTCCACTAGTACCTGTTTTCTTTGTAAGATATAGGTGTATATATTTGTGGGGGGTGAAAAAAAAAAGGCAAACCAACTAACCAAAAAATACCAGCCCCAAAATAAAAGAAAAGCACAGTTCCGGGTGCCTCAGCCACCAACTGTAACAATATTCAAAGATTTTCCAGACATTTTACAAAACTATTGCTTTATAAGAGTCTATTCCAAAGTGAGTGATCATTTTTGAAACTTGATATAGAGAGAGTGCAGCACAAAAATGCATTTAGCTGAATTAAACCATGGTTCTGTTGGGTTTTTTCCTTAAAATAATAGGACTGGAGATTATATCAGTGACGTTCCTTGTTACTTACTACGCGATCTCCTGCTGAGGTTTTACAGCCAGTAGTCTTTCCAGTCCTAAATCCCCTGAAACCCGTGCCCAGTCTAACACTGCATTCACTGGGAACAGAATATATTCATCAGTCACCATTTTGTTGCTTCATAACTTTAAGATTAAATCAAAGCACTTTTTTCTTGTAATTTCTAAGAGATATGATGATGTGTGATGCTGCCTTGGCTCCATCATGCAGGAAAGTTCATCTAAAGTACCTACTGTGCTAAATACTCACTTGCTTTAGACACACTGATTTCCTCAAGACTCAAGCATTTAGACCACGCAAAAGGCAAGACAATTCTCTCCATTATCAAAGCACAGAAAGTTACCTGGCAAAAAGGTTTAGAAACTGTCCCAGTCATCTGTGTTTTCCTGCTAGCCAGTTAAAGGCTGTTTCACACTGAGGAAAGCGAATATGATGACTCCACATTTATCTTCTCATCTGTTTTGGCTTACCATTCTGAAGGTCATAATCTGGACATGTTAAAAGGGATCTTGCATGAGTCCTGCTCCAGGACCCTTAGAGTTCTTTACCGATTCTACTTTCAGCATTTTTGTTGTAGATTTTGGTATGGTTTAATAAAATAAAATTTGTTTTCTTCCAGTTTGGCACTGATAGATTGAAAATCCATAACTTTTCATTTTCTTGTCTAATATGTCTCTAGAATCTCTTTGTCATTGTATTTGAATTCTTTTTTTGTAATTGTCTTTGGGCATTTTTTCCCCCTACTGTCCTTTGGAGCTACTTGAGATAGAAACAGTGTGCTAGCAATGAGCAAGAGAAGCTCCTGGGAAAGTTAAGAAGTAAGAGCAGCTTATTTGTTCATGGCTTAAATATTTTTTTTCTACATGAAGATCTGTGATTTCTGACCCACAACTACTCAGTGTGTTTTGACATGGGCAGTTAGTATGGAAACTACCAGGGAGAGCACAGCTAAATCAAGGAGAGCCCAAGGAATGCTTCAGTCAGCCTGTATTTGCCTCTAGAGGTCTCCCAACTCTTCCCGCTTTTGAAAGCCCAAATGTATGCATTTGGCAGCTCTGTCATCTGCCTTCAGCACGTGGTCTCTCCCTTCCTGGCCACCCCATCATACCCTGGCCCTCAAAATTAGCTGTGTAGCATTTGTGTTTTACGGTTTGCAAATACAAATCTTTCTTGTTTCTACTTAGCATTATTGTACCCTGTCAATTGACTTTAATAGGGCTCATGCAGGAAGATTTGTTGTTGCTATTTTGGGGAAAAATAGTGGGTAATGCAGACAGTTTGTGTCATAGGGGGTAAATTTTGTGACTTTAAGTGAGCATTTAATTGGTATACTCCATCAACACATTTCCAAACAAAGCATATGCAAAGCTGAGTGATATTAAAATGTCTTTGCTGTACTTGTCGGCAGAAAAATGGAACCCCCCCACATATTTGATAATATCTTGCTCCACTCCTTGTAGCATCTCAGAATGTGTCAGCTGGAAAAGCATCTCTGCCAGGTTTCTTCGTCAGTGCTGATGGCTGACTGACTGTCCCAGCTTTTGCAGATGGGATTCAGGCATTATTTTATAGGGGTTACTCAGTCTGCTTCACATTTTTGTTTTATTTAGGTGTGACTTCCGAGTGTGTTTGTCTAATTTGCATCACTACAGTGAGACGGCAGACCCACTCACTAAATCAGTACAGTGTAACACTTTCCTGTTAGCATGATCCACACACGGACCGAAGCACAATAGGATGGCATACCATACCACCCATTTCAGTGTGAATTTAGCCGTTTTCGCCCTCTGTGGGAGAAGAATGTGGCCGCATTCAGAATACCAGCAGGAACTCAGCAGGAGCTGCTGCCTCTCAGGCACACGATAGAGGCAATCAGGTGCTTCCTGCAGGTGCTGTGGAGCTGGTTGGTTTGGATTGCTTCCTCTCACACCAGCAGGATGCTGTCAGTTCTGTCCTGAGAAAAGGAAGTGGGTGCTGGCTCACAGACAGCAACCTGGCAGCAGCGAATATCTCTCGTGGACCTTATCGCACCCCTGGGAATGAGAGGTTTCTCCTCCCTCTCACATTTTAAACACCAAATGTAAAACGTTAGAATGGCCAGCCTAATTTAAACTAAGCAGACCCTGAGGTACCCAGGCAATAATTTTTTTTTTTTTAAATGGAAGACTAAAGTTAAAGGGTAGTTAGCTAGGGGAGCAACCTTCACTGGAAAAGCTTTTTGTTAAAAATTGGAGGAAAACAGAAACATCCAGTATCCTGAACATGCAGTCAGTAATGCTCTTGTACCCCAGCTGATGTCTCATGTCTAGAGCCCTGGGCTAGAGAGAGATTTCGTTAACAAACGATTATGTAAAGGGGTGAGAAAATGCTATTTCTAAATATCAATTCTGTTTCAGTAGAAAATCATCAGAAATTTGGAGTCAATAGAGTTTTTCAAAGATTACAATGTGCTATGAAGAAAATTAATTCCCAAGTCACTAGAAAAGATGCATAAATCATATGATAGGTCTTTAAAAAATGTATTATTATTCTAGAAATAGATATAATTCTATATATTGGATGTTTTAAAGAATGAAATATGGAATTTGTTCCAGAACTAATTTTGTGGCTAGGAATGTCCTGGATTTTTAACACTTTTCATTAAAATATTAAGAGGCATGGAGCCATGGCCATTTTTGGTTTAATGCAAAAGATTTCCTGGTTTCCAATTTTGGTTGTTAACTATGTTTTAAAGTAGGGTTTTTTCTTGGTGAATGGATTTTGGTGTGTGCTTTTAACTTTTGAATGAGACCTCTAAAATTTGTAACATTTGTTTTAATTTAGGGCAAATTTCATTAAGAAAAAGAAGATTCAAACATTTCTGCAAGGAGAAGACACTGCTAAGTAACTGTAACTGTAGGGTTACTGTAGGAAGGAATTATCATATTTCCATGTTCATTTAGCTTTCAAATGTCATACCCAGGGAAGCAAGGAGAACTGTGGCTCTGGTTTAAATGAGACAGAGGCTTCTTTCTGAAGAACTGTATTCAACCATCAAGCAGCAGCTGGATAAAAAGAGAGACCAACAATAAGCTGTGAGAGCCATCAGCTGCCAAACAAGCATGGGCCAAGAAGATTTAAGGAAATTTGTTCAGTGTAAAAATATCAAAAGAAAACCTAAGAGATCATTAAAAAGGAAAGCAGATTCTGATCACTTACTTGCTGCAGGTAAAATATGAGGTGTTGTGGTATAAACTTTGAGTAACCAAGATTTAGGGTGGATAGCAGGAAGAGTTTTCTTGTGGTAAGCAGGGTGAAGCAGAGGGAGAGATTACCTGTGAGGTGTCACAACTTTCTCACTGGAAGATCTGAAGAACGGGTTATGCAGTCCAAAATAGTTTGTATTGCAGGATAGTCTGGTCTCCTGTGACTGGATAAGTTCTTGCTGTGCCCCAATTATCTCAGCCAAAATAATCATCATCTCCTTCTCATGCCCTACCCTGTTTTCCAGGCAAAGTAAAACAAGGCATGTAGGCCACAAAGTAGATAAAAATTACTTACAGCAGATCCCTTGTTCAGCTGATATGGGGGTGGGGGATGTGCAACGGTGAATTTCCATCACAAATTTCAGCTACTTGGCTCCCACCATCATGGATTAGGCAGAGAGATAAACTGACTGGCTTCTCTCCAGATTCCTTTCAGTCTTGTTTGTTGGTGATCTACTGCAGAAAATAATCAGAGACAGGTCTGAGCTGACAGCCAGTCTGGCTGGTCATCACCATGCTCCTTCATACAGAGGAGGAGTGAAAAACACACCCCAGCACAACATTGATATCCCATACTGTAGCTGTGTGGAGGTGACAAAGTACTGTCAGTTGTAGAATTAGACACCTGGCACCACAGGTATGATTCTGAGCCACCAGTCTAGAATGCAAAGTATAATGTCAGGCTTTGACAGCGCTGGGAATTCTGTGATAGGAACAAAAAGAAGGAAATTCTGCAAACTTTTTCAGGTTCTTACCTGAGTAAGGAGACACTTGGCAAAAAAATATTTCAGTTTCTCCTGCAGCAAGTCGGCCTCACAAGTGCAAAATGAATTAATTTTGCCAGTTCCAATGGAGATGGGAAGATAGGCATTGAACTGCTTAACTCTTTTCGTCTCTTCCTTTCTTGGCTTTAGTAAATTCATGTCTGCCACCAGCTCTAGAAGGATGAATATAAAGGCTGTTTGGATACTTCAGCAATGTGCTCAGTCCCCTAGTGCCCTTGGAAATGTCTCCAAGGGCTTTCTCCTTCATTGTCCTCCTTACTTCAGGAGTTGTTTCCAAACATAGCAAATTCTTGGGAATCTAAATTGAAAAATCTGTGCCAAAGCAATACAATTCTATCTTCAGAGCTGGTGTCAGTGTCTGCTGTTGGAGATCTCTCCATAACCATGCCATAGGTAAAAAATAAGGCACTGAAGAAACACTCAGAATAATATTCTCATTTCCCAGCTATCCTTTTTAAAACATCTCTGAATATTGTGCACCGCATGTTAGACAAAATTAAAAAAATCACCTGCCAGCACAATTTAGAAAAGCTGATGACTTTAAAGACCTTCAACACAGAGCTGCCACTGATAAAAACTTGTTGTGACTCAGCTGTGTTTTGTGTGAGAGCAAGTCATTTTGCTACTTACTGTTGATTACTGCATTTAAACCTCTCTGAGATCTTCCAAAGGTCTGCGAACTGTTAAGGAGTGAACACTAAGATGGGGATCTATTACTGGAAAAAGTGATATTCAAGGAATGGTTAATAGTTGATAAAATTTAGAGTATAATTAAAGTGGTTCAGGTCCATGTATGTAATAAATGGCCCATACTTTTTCTTATTCTACTGCAAAGCACAAACACACTCAAGTTCAGGGCAACAACAGGTGAAAAGAGTTTATTCATGTAAGGCTATAAAAGGTTTACCTACTTCGGTATACAAAGCAGGAGAGTTTATCTGCTTTTATGTTCAGCATTACACCAAAGAGTAAAGCAAGAATGTTGAGTAAAGTCATAAAGTCTCCAGAAAAAAGTGATTTGTTCTAAATCAACCCATGTATAGATATGTAAATATAAATATGATATAAAGATCATTATGTACTATATATATTTAATAAATGAATATTTGCCAATAATTCCATACTAGACAGAATAATGCAGCTGAGTGCAAACTGGACAGAGAGGGAGCAGGTCTGGGTGCCTTTTTGGACAGTAAATTTAACACCAGTCAGTGCTGTATCCTTGCAAGCAATGGACTTAACCAGGAGGTCACAGAATGGGCTGATTGCTGTGAGGCACTTCTGAGGCCACACTGGGGGTGCTGTGTCCAGATCTGCCTCTCGTGAGGTAGGGCTAGCAAGAGAGGGAGTGATGAATTTGAGAGTCCAGCAGAAAACCTCTAAAATGGTCTGGAGATGGAGCGCTGAGGGAGCTGGTTTTGCTCATCCTGGAGAAGAGAAAACTATGGAGGGACCTGATATCTCCAATTACCTAAAGGTGTATTACAGAGAAGATGAAACTAGACCTTCCTCCGATTCGCACAGCAGAAAGACAAGAGGCAACAGTCACAAGCTACAAGAAGATAAATTCTCACAGGCTATAAGAAATAATTTTTCATGGCAGAAGTGATTAAATGCTGGAGCATTTTTCCCAAAGAGGTTGCAAAGCCTCTGATCTTGGAGATCTTCAAAACTCAATTACTCAGAATCCTGCACAACCAGGTCTAAAGTGGAAATTCATGTGAACAATTCTATGATTCTGTTGTATTCATTTAGTCTGTTTTTAAAGTTTTCTTATGATGGAGACTCCACTATCTCCCCAGACAATCTATTGCAGTGCTTCCCAAAGAGATAAAAAAACATGCTTAAAGCAAGTGTACGTTTTGACTGGACTAAATCAGCTTCTTAAAATATTTGCAGCCTTTACATTGCAGTGCTGTGACAATGCCTACTGGCAAGGGGTGAGACTGAATACACTGTATTTCTTATAGCTGAGTTAAAGGAAATGGAAACAGCTAAGCACTTAAACCATAGCATTTCATTATCTAAAGCAGGGGTTAACAGCCTATTCCTTGCTAGAGATTGGATATGTATTTCAAACCACTTTGTCAGTCCCTGTATTAAAGCATTAAAAAATTCATGATTAAAATAGATATGGCCACAGAATATATGAAATTATTTCATACCTATAGTTTCCCATCTCTATTTCTGTATGACAGGTAAGAATATACATGAAATATGTCATTCCTGATTGATGATATTCTAGGAAGTTAATTGCCAAAAATCTGTTGTTGTAGTGCCCTAAGATTGTTATATCTGGTCATTTAGGATGAAACCCAAAAGTACATGCTTCTGAAAAAACTCACAGAATCTGAATCTTAAACAGTTTTGTCCTCATTTTTTTTTTCCATTGCATTAGATGGTATCCCACCACCTAATTTTGTTGTTCTCTCAGAAGTACTAATCAATCTTTCATAAACTCTTTCAGATAATTTTGAATTTGTTACCCACCCTCTTGCTCACTTCATTTTCATGTTTGTTTTAAAAATAATGCTGATCAACCTCTTTGTCTATAAGAATGACTTTTATTTATATCGTTACATTGGGAACATGTAGTTGTTCTTTTGCCCTCAGTAATGATACCATCAGCTTAGCAATCTCCAGACTCTCATATTCATCTTGTAAGTTGAAATGCCTTTTTAAACAACACTAATTTGTTGAACAAAACAATGCTGTACAGGAAGTGAGTATATGAAGTGTGTATTTTCTGGAAACACTGAGATCTATGTTCATCAGATGTATGTATGTCAATTCTTCTGTACTTCCAAGCCTCATATCTACTGTTAGCAACCGTGGATGAAAGATTTTTGTCTGTACTCACTGAAAGGACATTGTTTTTGCAGAGGATCAAGCCTCATCTTTTCAAGTCCTCCAACTGCATGCTTAAATTCAGTAGTATCATTCTACTTAATAACTACCAAACTACTTACATGAAGAATGGCTGAATCAGGTTGTCAGTTCCCAACAGAAATCAGGTAGTTGATTAGGTTTTTTTCTCTAATGAACATAGCTCTGACACTCCCAGCATTTAGAGTATTATCCTAGTCTGTGGTTTGATTCACCCTATCATTCTGTGTGCCATGCAAGATTTTGAGGTTAAGCTCACCCTTCACAGGTGTATTTTTCTCTGTTCATACAGGGTAATTATGAAGTGCTGGTACAGCACTAGAAAAGTGAGGAATTGATACCTCTAAAATGGAATCTTATCTTTGCCTGTTGTATAAACTATTAAAATATTTTTTCTTTGGCTGCTACATATGTAGATTTTACATTTCTTGGAATTGTTTTCGTGAACAAGGACAGGTTAAATTGAGCTTTCAAAAAAGTGCAAAGACTACATGCAAATAAAACTTACGATCCTTGAAGTGGCAACAAAGCAGGTGCATCCATACAAACAGTGAAAAATATCCTTTGCAGCATAGCATTTCTATACTTTAGAGAGAAACTAAAAAGCAGATTTAGTTTTATAGACAGAATCCTCTCCCTTAGTTTATACCCAGGACTGTGTGTGACTGGAAATCTAGTCTGTGTTGGCCTCAGAGGCTTTCTGGCAATTGAATTGCAACATATTACACTCCAGAAAAGGTATCTACTGCTGCTCAATGAAAACACAGCTGTGGTGCTGTTAAGATCAGCTTCTTAATATTTTAGAGAAAGATGCCTCTGCCCGAATTAAGGTGCAAACTAGACCATATGCTCAAGTCAATAGGATGGGTTCTATTTGACAGTAAATCAGAGGGAGAGACCAAGAGAGAGAGTAAGAGAGTGGAAGACAGTGAAAGACATAGGAAGAGATGGAGGGAGAGAAAGAGAGTTACAGAGACAGAGAAAATATCACCACTCCATGGATCCCAAAGATGTCCCGTTGATTCTCTCCAGCAGGTCTTCTTGGTGGTGAGGGTCCCCTGTGAAGCACAAAATCCGATGAGATAATATACGCTCAGGCCAGGTGGCAATGTCCAGGCACCTCCCCCGGGGTGGGGGCAAGTTTGCCCTTGTCTCTTGTAGCAGACTTTGAATCAGTTGCCACACTCTGCATCCCCTGCAGTCTGGTGGTGCAAGGCCCCGGGAATCAGTCTGGGGAGCACTTCAGGGGGTCTTTGATGGATTAAGACACCCCCTGAGCTGCTTCTCACGTGAATGTCCCGTGGTTGTGGCCTTCCCGGGGTGGGGGTTCCATAGCCAGTTTGCACAGGAGAGGATGGGTTCCCTGCCCCTGAGCAGAGGGTACCACACCCCCAAACCTGCTCCCCCCACCTCGGCTGGGGGGAAATCTGTGCGAACCTGCTCCCAGCAAATGGGTCTGTGGGCTGTGGCCTCCCCACCCCAAACCAAGCCAGAGATGATTCCTGGCACACCTGCTGGGTTTGGCTTTCATTCTTCTCCTCCAGTCTTGCTTACTTCTCCCCAGCCCTGAGATGATTGAAGAACAGGTTTCCCTTTATCTAATCTCGGCAGTTTAACTCTCAGTCCCAAGTTCCAGCCAGGCATCTTCAGGGAGGGGTGGGCTTCGGTGGCTTCTTTATACAGTTTTGCTGTAATGAGTGAAACTTTATAACAATGTTTGAGGCATGAACTAATTCAGTCTCTGACAGGTGTGCATCTTCCTTCATATCTCCTAAATTCTCTTCAGGGCATTTATTTGAGTGTAGGTCAATAAGAGCTGCAGAGACTTGTACATGGCTTTTCTGAGGGCTGGTCCCCCTTTGCAGCAGAATCGTGCTCTGGAACTGCTCTGGGAAATGTGTGCACCTGCATGGAGAGGCAGAGAATGGTGTGCAGGAGAGGTGTGGAGCTAATGTTTCTGCAGGTTTTATATTTCAGCTCTCAACACAACCAAGCTGAGGATAAAACTGGGAATTACATTGATTATTTTGTATGTTACCGAAGTTAATTCAACATGACTGGATCTCATTTCTCATAAGAGTTGTATGAGTCAGACCTGTCAGATTGAAATGTATCTAAGTATATTAGACATTTTTCCAGACAAATTGATTTGACAGTGATTGTCCAAGTCAAAGCATCACAGACAGGACCCCTCTCACCTGATCTTAAGTGCTTGCTCCTAACAAGCACCCTAGAAAATTAGTGTAATTTCTCTTACAACTTGTGAAAGCAATGTGGTGCATTGACCCTGGCTGGACCCCAGCTGCCCACCAAAGCCACTCTATCACTTCCCTCCTCAGCTGGGTAGGGGAGAGACAACATAACAAAAGGCTCATGGGTTGAGACAAGGGCAGGGAGAGATCACCCAGCAGTTACAGTCATGGGCAAAACAGACTTGATTTAGGGAAATTAGTTTAATTTATTACCAATCTAGTCAGAGTAGGATAATGAGAAGTAAACACAAATATTAAAAATGTCTTTCGTCACCCCTCTCCTTTTCCCAGGCTTTGCTTTGTTGCTGATCCTCTACCTCCTCCCCTCAGCAGGGCAGGGTGATGAGGAATGGGGGCTGGAATCAATCCATTACACATCGGTTCTGCTGCTGCTTCCTCCTCGAGGGAGACTCCTCTCACTCTTCCCCTTCTCCAACATGGGTCCTTCCCATGGGCTGCAGTTCTTCAGAAACAGACTGCTCCAGCTTCATTCCCTTCCACAGGGTCACAAGTCCTGCCAACAAATCTGCTCCAACATGGAGTCCTGTCTCCACAGGTCCGCAGGTCCAGTCAGGAACCAGCTCCAGTGTGGGCTTACCATGGGTTTGCAACCTCCTTGGGACATCCACCTGCTCCACTGTGGGGTTCTCCACGGGCTGCAGGTGGATCTCTGCTCCACTGTGGACCTCCGTGGGCTGCAGGGGCACGGCTTCTTCACCGTGGTCTGCACCACAGGCTGCAGGGGAATCTCTGCTCTGGCGCCTGGAGCACTTCCTCCTCCCTCTCCTTCTTCACTATAAATATATATACATTGAAGCTATGATCTGATCCATTTCAGATCTACCTTCTAATGAAATAAGTTGCTCACAAGAGCCTCCTGACAAGGTCTTGATTAATGATAAACAAGACTCCCACTGATGAACTGGGATGTAGGTAGTCACTGATCTTTGCACAAGGCCTACCGGTCTGTGGAGCCCCTTTGACAACTTATTTAGCCTTATTTAAGTTTATGGTCTGTTTTTCAGAGCTGATTTAAGGCTTTGAGCTGTTTCTCACTTTGATGTATACATTCTCTTGTGAGCTTTATGAACTGATTCACCTCTTAGACTCTTCAGCCTGGTCAGCAGACTAAAAGGCTTAACTTAAAGATTTTGATTTATTTCAGCTTTGTGTGAATTCAGTAAGGAAGTAACAGTCCTTGACCTGTTGTGGCAGGATTCTGAAGGCAGCTGAAGAATTGCACTACATGGCCCAGAGTCACACTTTTACAGACTGGCTTCTCACTGAAATGCTTAGGTCTATTGATAGAGATGTAACTGCTCTGGGAGCAAAAGCTATCAAAAAGAATTCCCTTTAGTGCATTATAGGAATTTGTACCTGACATTAAGCAGTTAAATACGTGCCTGGTGGTGATATACTACTGTCACCGGTAGCACAAGGTGCATAGTCTGACCCATTGATGCTTGTGATACTAAAGAAGATACTCGGAGCACATACCTTTGTGATCAGAGATCTTTTCATGGCCCTAGCTCTATCTAGGTACTTTCAGCCACCTTCAGTTTATCTGTTATCTTTTCATTTCACGTCACCCTTCCTTTTCCCACAAGTACTTCTGAGCTTTCCTCCATGCTACTGTTCTCTAATGAGCCCTCTGCCATTACAGTTTCCATTCTGTCCTTCAATATACTGTCATCAAACCCCTTTTATCACTTATTTTTTTATGTTCAGAACATGCTACTATCTCAAGTAAATAGGAAAAAATAGCATTGTCAAGAAAACACTACGAAAAACAGCCTCTATACAAATCTGTAAATGTCACCATATTTTCTTTTCCTTTGGAAATCTTACTTCCAGCTGGTTCTCTGTCTTCATTATCTCCATTACAGGGTGCTCTGAGAGGCCAGGGCCCATCTTTGCTGTGTCAGTAAGTCGACTTGTATATCTGGACCTTGAACTTAAAAGTGTTTCTTTGGCCCTCAGACCATTTTGGGATTTATTACCTCTTAGATATTCAGTCAGTAATGAAGTGTTTTGCAAGATCAGCAACGTACAAACAACAACTAATGCTGTCCGGACCTCGACCTCTGTCCTTGATCTAGCAAACAAAAATTACTTTGAAGGGTGCTTCATACAGTATGAAGATGTGAAAACTGTTGATGCCTGAGCCAGTCAGGTGGACAGAAAAGGATGCTTCTAGCTTTTTGAGGCCTTCTGTGCTGATGTTGGTGAGCTGTGGTTACAAGCAGAGGAAGTGAATTGTAACAGGAAAGAGTGAATATGCCTGGGCATATTTTGTATAACTTCTCTGCTTAGCTCCCTAAGAGAAGATTTCAGTTTCTCAATTTGTTATCCCATTTCTCCACCTTATGTAGTATTTAAAGTAATTAGTTAATTTCAACCAAAATTGACAGTGGATAGGATGTTCCAAACTGTTAATTCTAAAAACTATGATGAAGACCAGGGACTGGATAAACAGACGAGATCCAAATGCACCATACCACTGAAGAAAATGATGATTTACTTCAAATATAAATCCCTAAGAGGAGCAGCAGACCATTTAGCAGCTTTGAGCTAATCCTAACTATGCTGCCACTTACTCAGGTCAGCAGATGTGGAGCATTTGATGGAGCTGGAGGCACCCTGGGAGACAGGACACAGAAAAGCCTCAGTGACACTGTGTGTGGGTGGAGATGCACAGGAGGTGCAGGACATGGAATCAGTGGTAGGTGGGATCTGTTGCTACCACTGACTCTAGGCAACTGGTGGTACATTTTTGATAGTTCAGCCCTGGAACACTGAAGTTCCAGGAAAGGAAGGAGAGTTCCTTTAAAGAAGAAATACAGTGAGTATAATGTTGCCTTTAATTTCATTGTTGTTACTACTGTTTTTATTTTGGTTACTCTAAGCAACCTTCTCTGTAGGTTTTTTAACACCTTTGACACAGATACCTTTGAGAATGAAACCTGGAAGTCAATCACCTGGTGGCACTGAATTCTACCTGTCTGGATCTTAATGTAGAATCAAATCCTATTCAGTTATATGAGATAAGCAGACCTGTAAATGTTTATGGTATCAGGTATTCAAAGTTTTACAATAAATGTGTCACGAGATGTTCTCTTCTGGGCAGTCAGAAATGTATGAAGTCAGAAATACTTTAAAAGGACTGGAAAGTCTTCCGATCTACCTGTATTTATTAAATACATAGAGCAGATCAAAAAGGGATTTGATAACTTGCAGCATAGTTTTTGCATGTGAGTTTATCTATTCTGTCACAGCTTTATATAAGCCATACTTTCCTGCAGCAGAAATGATACATACAGTAATAGAGTTTTGCAATTATTTTCAGAATCCATTAAAACAAAAAACAAACAAAAAAGGAGGCAAGACCATTGTTAATTGAGAGTTTTCTTTCATGCAACTCAATTAAACTGTGTCTTCTAATTACTTTTAAACAAGAAGTTTGTGAATTTTGCCCCAAAATTAAAATGTTGAATGGGAATCTCACCTTGTTTATACTTCAGACTAAAGCTGACTTCACAGATTTCAGGTAAGTGAGGCCATATAATCTTGTTCAATGGGTTTATTCTCTTAGGATATAGCAAATATTGTTACGATGTTCTTCTATGAAAAGTATCATAATAGAATGATGCAGAAGAGCCTTTGTCTGTGAGATGTACAGTTTGGGAGTTTGACTCTGGATAAATTTTATACATAAATGGCTACATCCTGTGGTTCCACAGGGATTACAATGTAAAAGCTACATTCTGTTTTGTTTTTTTCTGTAAATCCATCTTCACAAATGCTAGTCATCCTTTTCTCTCAAGATTTCTTAATTTGATTTACATAATTCCTTCAACTCAGAATAATTTGCAATCTAAAAGTGTTTCTTCTGTCACAGAATATGTGATTTTCTTTGAATATAGAAAATCTTTGCTTTTTACAACTGTATTATCTAGTCTTCTATAAAATACAGTTTACAAAAGTTGCCTTAGAAGGGTTCTGCATTTAAGCATTTTAATAACTCTTATTAATCTTCCCTTCAAAATTAGATTTTCTGAAAGCCATTTTAACTACATGTTTATAAAATATAAAATGACTGGACAATTAGTAATATTTTATTTAGCCCTTGTCTTTTTTTTCAGTGAAGCACCTTGCAAACACAACAACACGAGAAACAAACCCTTACAGACTGCTCTCCTCACTCTCACTTGTATCTCTAATCATAAACACTGGGAATCTGGCTTGTCATACACAGTGCCGATCCATACCTGTTGTCACTTTTTCTATGTACTAATTTTAATGTGTTTTTCCAAGTAAGCAAACTAGTCTGCAGCTTCTAGTATGGATTTCCACTCACAGCACAGACCAGGAAGCAGCTCACCACTTTGAGAAGGAACACCAGAATAATGACTCTTTTGCTTTTAGAACGGCTTTGTAGGGTATTTGCTTTCAATTAACTTTGACATTTCTGACAACATTATGTTGGCAGTTTTAAAATCTCAGATTAAAATGCTAGTTGAATATTGATGTCACTCTTCAAATAAAGGCTTTCTCACTTCATTTAGAAAATAAACCCCCAAAATATTATGTTTATGTACAATTTATCTTCTGTTAGGAAACCCAGTGACATAATGGCATCATGTTGCTCATGTGATTGTGTGATGAGTTTGATGAAGGAAAGAAGCAGGTGAGCCAACAAAAAAGCATGGCTTTGAAATGCCTTTTTTTCGTATGTTACATCAATTTTAAATAAACATTTTCAGCTTCCATTTGTCACTTGCAGTTATGGTGTATCAATTCTCTCATCTCTCTGTGGTGAGCATCCCGCTGCCAGCTGACCCTACTAACTGTGTGCAGATACATTCTTCTGATTCTCATATTCAACTATTTCCTTTTGGTTTTCAGGGTCAGATCATCAAAGAGCTGTAAATCTGAACAGTCTCCTCAAATACAATGGAAAAAAAGATTGATTTCTCAAGCTTATGTTTAAATCACAAAGAACAACACAACTTTTCAGGGCTACTGCCCTCTGCTTATTCCCTTGACAAACTTTAATCAATGAAGGGACACATCTTGATCCCTAATGCAAACAGTGAGATTGATTATAAGGAAACAAATCTCAAATTAGAGAAATTAAAAAGAATATCAACCCTAAACTGGTGCAAACAGGGATTTGTTTCTTTTTACTTAGCAGCTTTTGTTGCTACCATGTCTTCAGATAGCAGGTACTGTGTTGGATATTCCTTACTGTGGTGAGGCACTGGAACAGTTTGCCCCAAGAAGTTGTGCATGCCCCATCCTTGGAAGTCTTCAAGGCCAGGCTGGATGAGGCTCTGAGCAACTTGGTTTAGATGAAGGTGTCCCTGCCCATGACAGAGGGGCTTGGAACCGGGTGATCTTTAAGGTCCCTTCCAACCCAAACCATTCTACAGTTCTATGATTCTCTGATATATTATCTGAAATATAACATTATGCAGTATTGTCTGAAAGTGGACTGTGTGGAATTCTTCTGCTGAGGTACAGTTGTATCTAGACTCCTTTTTTCTTCCTGTCTGTTGTCTTTGCAGTTTTCTAATCTACTTGTTTAATGACATGCAAATGCCTGAACATTTATTGCAGAGGAGGAGGAATTTTATTTCAGGGGTCAGGGGATTTTATTATTTTATTTTGTTGATTCACAAGTTTATGTATGCATTAGCTAAGAACAAATATTTTATTATCAGTTTGTTCCTTACGTGTTGGTTTGTTAATTTTTAATTGATTTTATATCTTAGAGGTATTTGCTTTATTTTAATATAAAAGATACAGTGAAGCAATTTTCACATTATATCAATTTGATCTGGTCTATCTTTGGAAAAATCAATAAAACGAGGTGAAAATAAAGGCTGTGACTCACTGGCTGATATACACAGAAAAATGTCACTTTGTAATGAATTTTTTTTAAATGACTTTAAAAATTCAGTATAGTTTGGTTCAGATTTGATCTCTCAACGGATCTAAAATCCTTGGTGACCACTGACACTGTCACAGGGAAATTCCATGCAAACCAGTGGCCCACACTATTCCTGGAGCAGGATACCACAGTGTCTCTTGCTCAGCTTTAGACTGCATTTCCATGGAAGGAGTTTTCAGATGCTGCAAGCTGACACTAACACCCAAGAAGTGAAAGCCTCTTTATGCTCTGAAAGCTCAGAGTCTGCTCTGGGAGGTTTCTGTCCTGCTGCTGAGGGGAGGTTGAGCCTGGGGTGCTGCAGTGTGGATTGATGGTGTCTGCCTGCATCATCAATCCACCTACAGTGCTGCTGGAGCAATGCTCGCTCATTTTAAAAGTCACAGACATACTTGGGGAAGGTTTAATATGAATGAATTTGCTGCTCATCTGTTGGTGGGGTGATGAGTAATTTGATTTTATTTTTTCCTCCTGTTGATAAAATGAAATGCATATTTTATGGCAAGGCTGTGGGATCCTTTCAAAATTGGTATTTTTCATCACAGCTCATCTTGATCCTAATAGGAGCATGTTGTTCCTAATAAAACATTGACATTTTACCTGCCAGAGTGTTTTCAGTCTTCAAAAGGACAGACTCACTGGCTCTTGGCGGTGCTTTAGTGCGTCACAACCTGCCCTTAGATTGATATTACGTATACCATTGTTATCATAATGTAACATGATTGTTGCTGCTCAGAGATGAGATTGACCAGATTATAGATCAACTGTATTAAGGCCTGTCTATTACAGACTAATATAAGGTCTCTGCCTTCAAATATTCTGCAATAATTAGACGTTTTAACCAAAGTGTTTGTTTTACCTTTCAAAGAACATTATGCTCCAAACATTAATGAACCATGGATGTTTTAACTCCTGCTTTGATGCCTTCAAAAGTATTCTCCTTTCTGATTTTTTAATCTAGTTTTTGGCCTCAGAATTACTTTCCTCCTCATTACTCCCTGTGGAGGGTGAATTATTTCCTTGCATGTCAGTCTTGTCCCACAGGCTCTTCTATTCATCAGGTATTCACAGTGGGTTTGTATCTCTTCTCCTTGATCCAACAACTAGACTTCCTGTAATTTCTCAAATTTTGCTTTAATGAAGTTGATTACCAATCAAGAATGCAAGGAGTATAGACTGTGATTAGACACATGGAGATCAGACCCACAAATATAAGTGTGCTTAGACTATACTTGTATAATCAAGATACTCTGTGAAACATCAAGTAGATCTTAGAGCAGCAGAGGCAATTTCTGTGAGAAACATTATTAAAAATGCTACAAAAAAGGATCTGATGTAACACAGCAGCTGCACCGTGCCGCTCCATTCTGCTTGAGTAATTTAAAAAAGATATTCTTACCATTGAGGAAATAGAGCAAGAAACAAAAATTAAGTATAGCAAGGTACCATCAAAGACTCTCTACATTGAATTAGATTCAACATCTTTGACTGTGGATGCATTTGCACCTGTTTTAGTATCTGTAGCAGAAGGTTTTTACTGAGAGACTTCTTGAGCATTTTATTCTCAAAATACAGACCCACTTTCAAAAGGGACAGGCATGCAGTTGCACATGTGCAATTATATTTATTTATTTATTTATTTATTTAAACTTATGTGTATGTATAGCCTGTAAGCAGAGGCTATATAAAAAAATAGTACTTACTGCTATACTATTCAGCTATTTATTATAGCAAATCCAGGATCTTCCACAAAAAGCTATGAATTCTTAAAAATGTCAACGTGAAAAGTGCTGGTGGCAGACTACCTAGTGCCAGTGCTACTGTGTGTCATCCCTGCTATGATTTGAAAAGTTAAAAGAAATTGAGTGATATGGAAAATAAATGTAAGTTCACTGACAATACTGTGAAAAGACACCTTGCAGAAAGATCTGCCCTGTAGCCCTTCCAAATTGCAATGCAGTGGTTCTGTCAGTGCCTCCCTTGGCAATGCACCTTGTGAACAACTCCTGCAGCAGGAAATAGGTATGGCAGAAATGCAGCCTCTAGTTTTGACCCATGAGACAATAAATTGTCACAGGGACATAAGTCGTTAAAATGTGGGAGGCCTGAACTTCTTAACTTATCTGAAAGCAAGACGGTGCATTTTATCCCCATAGCTGCCTCAGCAACATCACAATGGTAGCTGCCTAAGTGTGAAGGGAAGGCGTGGAAAATAAGAAAAAGAAGGGAGTGGAAGGTTATGCTTTCCTGTGTGGACTGAACTTTTTATAGCCATCTGTCTTCAAAGAAATAATCTAGAGACTCATGGAGGATTGGAATGGGAAAGTAATGAAAATACTAATAAATTCTGGAAACTACTGAACTATATATTTCTGAATGGTCTTTTAATTTCCTACCTATTTTCCTTCCTGTCTCAAGTTTCTATTCTGCAATAATTCTGTATCCTAATTAAGAGAAGGAGGAATAGTTATGTCTTTGAATCAAATAAGATAGTATATGTAATGCAGAATGGGATGCTGTGATTTACATTGGTTTTCTCTGCCGTGGTTTTATTTTGGCACAATGGAGCCTTGGTTCTGGTTTGAGTGCTTTGTGATAGACTGGGCTGGAAGGAGCTTTTAAATAACATTATTCTTTTGTATATAAGGGGCTATGTCGTGCATGAACTCTTTTTACATGTGAGGATTTTGATATCTTAGCACGTGTTCCAGTCTCATACTTCTGTGGCAGAGGGAAAAAACAAGTTAACTGCAGGTTTCCAGTGTAATTGGATTAACTCTGTGGAAGTTACATTTTGTCCATAAGGCACTCCTAAATAATTTTGTTTGTGAGAAGAAGTATTTGAATGTTTATTGTAATTTTTTTGTGTTCTAGTTTGTCATGCTCTTGTGTGTTCCTCTCTGTCACTTCCTGATTACACTGTTGTTAAAATAAGTCATGAAGTCTAAGGCTTCATTTCAATGAGTTATGGGGATGTATATACAGATTACAGTCAATATGGAAATTTAATAAAAAAGCAATTACAGATAAGCATGTCTGCCCGCTTCTGCTTGCAAGCTGTAAATAGCTGATCAGAGACTTATTTCATCTAGTGAGTCAGATGCTTTTCTTACAGTTAATCAGTTCAGATAATATTTTTTGTTAGATGAATCTCACTCCCCAAATGGAGTGAGAGAGTTGTTCCATTTTGATAGGATCTCAAGCCTCTGCTTACCATTTAATGCTGGTTTTGCCTGGGGTAGAATTAACTTTCTTCATGATAGCTGGCATGGGGCTGTGCGTTGGATTTGTGCTGGACACAGTGATAATAATATAGAGATGGTTTTGTTCTTGCTGAGCAGAATTCACTCAGAGCCAAGGCCTATTCTGCTTTTCATACTGCCACGATGGCAAGGGAGTGGGGGTGCCTGGGAGGTTGGGAGGAGACACAGCTGGGACAGGTGACCCCAAATGACCGAAGGGATATTCCAAACCAAGTGGCATCATGCTCAGTATATAAGGAGAGAGAAGAAGGAGGAAGCGGGAATATTTGGAGTGATGTAATTTGTCTTCCCAAGTCACTGTTACACCTGATGGGGCCTTGCTCTCCTGGAGATGGCTGAACACCTCCCTGCCCATGGGAAGCAGTGAATTAACTCCTTGTTTTTCTTTGCTTGTGTGTGTGGCTTTTGCTTTCCCTCTTAAACTGTTCTTATCTCAACCTACAAGTTTTATGGAGATTCTCCTCCCTATTCCACCAGGTTGGTGGGGGAGAGAAGGGTTGAGTGAGCTTCTGTGTGGTGCTTAATTTCCAGCTGGGCTTAAACCATGACACATTTCCAGGCATACTGTAGAAAACTTTATTGCAAGAGCTTAATTCTGCTTTAGCAGTTTAGCTGATCCTACCATCTCCATTGTAATCTATTTCTCTATCTGAATTAAAGAATATCCTGAGCAAGGTCATCATCTGTGCACGGGTACTTGCAAGGACAAACTCTTAGGACTTTTGGTGCCAGCTTCAGTATCTGAGAGCTGTATGCTTTCTGAGAAGTAAGCTCTTTCGCAAGTGTCACTCATATTCTCTCTGGCAGGGAGCTCAGTTTGGGTTTTCCCATTTGTGTATTTTGACACATGATGTTATATAACCATATCTTATGGGTTATTGTAATATATAAAGGCATTAGTAAACATCTAGGAGCATGTAAATCATTCCAAATGATTTAGCAACTCACTACATTTTTTTATTAGCAGAATTTACCTCATATTGGTTTCATTGACTTTTAGAGGTCCTTAACATTCAAACACTGAATTTTATTGATCATATTGCTTACTGCTCATTGCTTGTTTCATTTCAGTAAGTACCTTCATATTCAGTCTAGAATTTGATTGAAAATATGGAAGATAAATTTGAAAAAAACCCCACTTATATGTCCTATGACTTTAGACTAAGAAGTGAAATTCAGTATTTGGTTGACCCTTTGTTGTACCCGCTTATATGCCAAGAAGTTTTATTTCCGTATAAAGATTTGGTTCTCAAGGATGAAGTTGAGACTGAGCTCACTGGAAAAGAATAAAACATTTTTGTTTCTTCTTCATCTCACATGCTTATGGCTGGCTGCCTACAGCTAGAGGAAATGTTTTTTTTCCTTTTGAACTTTTATTGAATTTGGCAACCAAAGATATTTTGGAGATTTCCCATAAAAATTGCTGCCATTTATTGAAGAAGCTCACCATCATCTCTTAATATTTCTAATAAGGGTGTTAAAAGTCACTGACCAAGTGATAATCAGGTTCTAGGAAACTACTGGGAAAATATACAAGCATGACAACTTTTTTCCTCCATACAGAAAGTCATGGACCAAAGTAAGAAAAGTCCCTTCGCCATTTAAATATATGCAAAGAAAACAAACGACTTTTCTTTTCTTTCTTTTTTTTTTTAATCAGGTCATTTAATGAGTTGTTACCTGTAAAACTGGCAGAAAAGTAAACAGAATAGTTTGCCATGTACTGTAGTTGAGAGACTCCACTCATTTTGTTGTATTCTACACTTCAGAAACTCATTCAAATCACAACAAGCATTGGACACTCAATTTGGGACTTACACTGAAGCTTGCTGGCAGCAATTTATTGTAGCTGGCCCTTATGCAGTTACTGACAGAAAGATTCTTTCCTTAGCTGTAACAAATAGAGCTTTTTCAGCAGCACATAGAAAAAATATAAAATCCATTTTCTGGTTTGAACAGGATACAGGACCAGTTTTCAGATATTAACGCCTAAAATCTGCACAGATAGGTCAGTGTACAAACTAGCTATGCTTTGTGGCCCTAACATAGAGAAAGAACTCCAAGTGAAAAATTCATATTGCAGATACAAAGCTGGTGTTTCTGCAACAACCCATTAACAAATAGTTTCATTAACTAACATGTGAAGTTCATTCAGACAAAGTGAATCATATTTTCTTTATAGAGACTACTAACAGGATTCCTAAGAGCTAATCTGTTTTTTTTATTCAAAGTCTTCAACATATGCAGATATTTTTACCTTCTTGATCTCTGTTCGGGTGAGAAGCACCTCATGCAGGATTAGTGAAATCAAAGACATATGTGGATTTCACATTTTAGACACAATTTTACAGGGCAAAAAGCCCACTTTATGACTAGTTTTAATGATAAATCCTTGAGGAACTATCAGAGCTTTTAGAAATATATAAAAGTTCTTGACATGCTACCAGTACTACTTTTTGCATCTGTATATCTGTAACTTGGGGATGGCTTTCTACTCTATGGACATACTATAGGTTTCTGAGGAGGTGGACAGGGGTGGAACCATAACACAGCAAACAAAAAACCCACACAACAAAAAAAAATCCCAAGATAATTAATAGATTATTGCTCTACATTGCTGCAAATAGGTTTTTCTGTGTACATGATCATTATCCACCTTCAAAACTCATTTGTCCTCTGGACAAAGGTTTTACTACATGAATTCTTCCAGAAGGAAGGCTCCAAATGGCAGGAGATGTCAGAGATCAAATATCTCATGGTATGGAAGGACTGAATGCTCACTTCAGGTTCCTTTAGGTGCTTATTTCTTCTTTTGACATGAGCTTTTTTCATAGATCACCATGCTCAAAGCTGCCTTTATACTCACCCTGACCCATCCTTTTTGATAAACACGAACTCATTTCTTGCTGGTTTAACCTCCACAAGCCCCATTATAAGCCTTTCTTTACATGGTGCCTTGGTTTGCCACAGTAGGAAAAGTATGACTTCTGTGGCTTTGACTGTTTAGAACCTGGCAAAGGTGCAGCATCATCATTGCCAAGCTGCTCACAGTCACTACACCCCGAAAGAGTTGTTCCAACATCAGCCTTTTCCTTTAATTACTTCAAATGCCTGGAGGCTAATATAATATAATAGGCTTATGAAATACATCAATACAAAGAGCTTCTCTGGGGCTTTGAGTAGTAGAAGATGTGTATAGTCGCATCAGTCAGAAATCGTGGGATGAGAATAAAAAAGGGTTATGTGAAAACTGCCTGTTAAACAAGATGATGCACTGGCTTTCCTGAAAACCATAAGAAATCTAAAATATGTTCTCAATTAAAGGAAAGACAAATCTGGACTTCCCAGGGAGCAGTGCACGATATGTATTTCATTAGTTTCATAATGGGAACTGGAAAAGAATATTGTATTTTAGAATAATAATTTCTCTAAAGTCATAGAAAAAATGTGGAAAAGAAAAAGATCTTTCCATAAGGAAGGGAAAATAAAACTGAGATTCACACACATTTATAAATGGGAAAAAGTTAAAAATGAGTGGTCACTGTTCAGAATTCTGGACCAAATTGCATTTATTCATAAATTCAACCTAAAATACAGTGAACCTAAGAGCCTTGGAAGTCTTGATGGGTCCTATTTAAATTAGGAAAAGACAAGTAAAATGTGTTATGTGTATGTGTATAGATATTCAGATATTCAATTGTATAGCATAGATTATTGACAGTATTTTATTCTTCAAAAGGATTTGTGAAAACAGTCACAGTTTTGTACGTATTTGAGGATTTGCTTGTAAAAGAACCAAAACAAAAGGAAGTCACACTTTTAAATGTTAATCTTTCTAGGTATCTTTGGGTACATTTTGAAGTGTAAAAGGCATCCTCATACATCACTTTTTTCCCTTCTTACTAAAAAAGAAGAGTCTGACAATTTTTATTAGCCCTAATTGAAAAACAAATAATATTCCCCTATTCATTAATATTCACTGATGGATATTAAAATTAATTTATATTCATCCAATAACAACTTCTTAATAAAATAACAAAATGAAGAAGCTTGGTCATCTCTCATCCTCAGGCACCATCATGTTTTCAACATTACTCAGTAGAGATTGAAGCATCAGTTCACACAGAACTTGTAGCAGGGCAGGGTCCAGAGGGGAGAGAACTGTGGCCCAAGTGGATATAGTTAAGCTCTACAACTAAAGTGGTGACAGTAGCACTGTCACTGTTTCGGATGCTAAGACTGGAGCTGCGAAGGAAAACACCTGATTCAAGGTCTACTTAACTGGTGAACTTCTTCCTTAAACGTGAATTTCTAATAGTTAGAACAGCCAACTATCAATGTTTTTAGAACATTGTATAATTACCAGGTAAAATCAAAGGCTCCAGGCATGTTAAAAGCATTTGCTTAGACAAGAAAGTGAGAGCAACTTATAATTGAATTTGTTTTTTATTTCTTTACAACGTCATGTCATTGCATGGAGCAGGTTTCCCAAATCCAAGACAGATCATAATCAATATAGCTGCTGCTAGGGGTTCCTGTATGAGGTAGTTATTGACTGTTCTTTCTTTCTGATGAAGTGATTGTGAAACTAAAGCTTGAATCTGGAAAAGGTTTATGTATATTGAAACCAATGTTGTTCCTCAGCTGATACAGGAGGCCACTTTTCTCTGAATTGTTGCCATACAGGTTTGAGAATTAATGCTATCAAAAAGTCTGGCTAGCTTGTACTTCTCATTACTAGAAAGTGAAAGAAGACCACTTTGTGTTCAGGCATTTTGTGTTCATAGAGTGCAATTTTATTAACAGGGTGACCTTTTCAATTGATGATATTTATCCACCATTTCACTCAGTGCATTTCACAGCCAGTGTTGTTTTTCACAGACAAACACAGAAAAACATAAGCAAGATTCGTTGAAGAATTTAGATGAAATATAGAGTCCTGAAAGAAACAGTGTATTTCCCTGTAAAATACACAGGAAAATCCTGAGGACTCAGGATGTGAGCAGAGTATCCCCACTGAATGAGATGATCATAAAAATTAAGCACAAGTCTTACACCACTGCTGCCTCTGTTGTACAATAAACAGCCACTGTATGGATGGTGAAGGTTCAATTATACTTCAGCTTGAGACAGTTCAAATCCAGCTTTTATACCCTGCAGGATAGTGTATGGGTCAGCAGGCTGTCCTCCATAGGTATTCCTTCCCTTTCTGGGATCAATCTATTTTTCATGAGCCTTAAATTCCCCTTCTACCCTCTTCCAGGCATTGGTGTGAAATACAAGCCCAAGAGTTGTGTTTTTTAAGGTTTCAATATCACATCATGCAATTTGGGACTGACAAATGCCTGCCACTATCATCCAGAAGGTTTTGCTTAATATTTCTGGTTTCATTCCCCACTGTGCAGTCAGGAGACATAGCAAAGAATTCAAATGTACTCCTCAGCCACCAGAGACACACTCGAGTGAATTGCTAATCTCCCTAGACACCTGGAATGCAGATAATGAATTTGTATGTATAGCCTGATCATCCACCAGAGCAAATTGGATCATTCCTCGCTTTGCCGTGGCAGGAGGATTTTAAAGCTTCTATTCTGAAGCTTCCCTCTTGCTATTGGCATGGCTAGATCCTCCAGAGCACTCACAGCTGTGTTGCCTTTCAACAGCCTTTCCTTCCAAAAGGGAGAAATGATGAATTCAGCAACGCTGGGCTACGCTGATAAAACATACAGGCATACATGGCAGTCCAAAACCATTCTTCAAAGCAGCAGCTGACTTACGATTCATGATATAAAGCCCAGTGCCTTGGCTCTATGAGATTTCTCATTGTTGTGGATTTGCCAGCTCTTCCAGCTTTGGGCCAGCACTGTGCACAGGCTGGGACACCCAGCTTTCAGCAAAAGGAGCACTTCAGCAACATCAACATGTACATCAGATAAGAGATATCATGTTCCTCTGGGCTGGCAGGATCCTGCTTTCCCCTCACTTTGAGTGATTGCCATTGTAATTGCCTGGAGCTTTCTCTGCCTCCAGCAGCAGCCTGGTGCTCTGCTGGGATTTGCTCCCAGCTGGATCAGAGCACACCTGCAGCACAGCACGCTGTCCTCAAACATCACCCTTGAGTCCTGCAGATGTTGTAGTTTTGTGTTTATATAGAAGCAAACTGTGGGGATGGCTAAAGCCATCTCCAGCAAGCACACAGTACTAGAAAGGGTGTTCTAGAAGTCCTTCTTCCTGTGCATGACTGTAAGTCTGGATGAAGGAAGAGGCACTGGAAAACAGCAAGTCAAGGAGGGGAAAAGTGCATACTGAGAAAGTGGCGAAAATCTCCCCGATTCTGAGAACAGAATCTTCAGTCTGTTGAGTCTGGAGAAAACAATAAGTTCACACCACCAAGAAACTGCTGGATCTGCACAAGGCCACAAACACACACTAGTGTTGATAGTGACTTGTACAACTCAGTTTGCATCCACAAGGGCAACGGCCGCTGAGTGCAGACGAAACCTGCAGGATCATGTACATGCATCACAGAACAAAGGACCCTCTGAGAGGCTTTCCAAAATCCTTGAAGCCACTAGTGTGGCAGTCCAACCCTTCACTTCTGAATATAGGGCTGGAGCCGTCTCCCAGCTCTTGCTCCAGCTGGGTGGCGACAACAAAGCTATGATTGAATTAGAACACCTCTATCCCCTCTCCTTGAAAAGGGAGTTTTCAACAGGGAGAATAAGTTGTCCAAACTTCCATGTTTGATCAGAGTATAAAATGATGTGGACTGCTCACAGTTCTTTCAGTTTGCCTTATTGCTCCACTTGTTTATGGTAAAATACCATACTTGAACCCAGCATGTCCTTTTTTAACTTTCCAGCAAATTTGGCATCCTGCAGCTTTATCACTGCAACAGAAATGAAGGATCATGCAGCTGACGTTGTATAGTCTCCTTTGCT
Organism: Atrichornis clamosus; assembly: GCA_013400975.1. Classification (NCBI taxonomy): domain Eukaryota; kingdom Metazoa; phylum Chordata; class Aves; order Passeriformes; family Menuridae; genus Atrichornis; species Atrichornis clamosus. Next base: position 35,365 of record WBMZ01002995.1, read on the forward strand.
GTGAAGAGATAAATGTTATAGCTTTATTTTTTATTATTTTCTTGTACAAGCTTTGTGTTTCTTATTGCTGATGTATTCTTTGGCAAGGTGAGATTTTGTGGGTTGCAAGTTGTGTGTGAGAACAAGACAGAGAAGAAATTTTGCATTGTGCTTCCTTATACCTCAAGGAATTTAATTTCCACTAAAACTCAAGCAAGACCCAGGAGTGAAAATGAATGAGACACAACTAATAAGTAACCTTAATAAGCATTTTACATTTACCTTTCAAATAGCCATTAAAGCAGTTCACACAAAAGTGTCTTTTAAGCTTCCCTGAAAATGCCCAGTTTTCCTCTGCTCTACTGCTAGTCCTGAGGTTTGAAAGGGTTTTTACAAACCTGTGCAAGGAGAGAATGTGGTCAGTTCTAGTGCTCTGTTTGTCTTTTTTCAGGTCCTTGTGTTTGTCAAGTATAAACCAACAACTGGGAAAGTGCAAAGACCATCCATCTTCCACTCTTGATAAATCACTTGAAACTAAAGAGCGCTTTCTTTGGTTTCCTTTTTTTAAAAGATCTTATGCTAGCTTTTCTTTTCAAGTGTGTTTTGAAGAGGAGACCATCATCAGGGAATTCTGTATGAGCTTATTTTATGTTTGTTTATCAGATGTTTCCTGTAAGAAACTGCTAATTAATTGTTGATTGATAAAAACTAAATAGGCAGCCAGAATTCCCTGAAGCAGCAAGCAGCTGCTGAATCCACTGCTTTAGGGAAGAAGCTTTTCCAGGGACTGTAGGTCTAAAGAATACATTGACACAGCAGGTCAATTGTCTCCACTTGTGGGATTTTGTACCTTCCTGTAACACTGCCTTAGGCTCTGTGAAGGATACAGGTGTCTCCCCATATATTGCTAACCCCTGGTGTTCTAATCAACTGCAGTAGTTTGCTGCTTAATATGTCAGAATTTTGGTGAAAGGTTTGATTTTTATATGATTTATTTTGCTGGTATCATTTTGGTTATTGGTTCCCATTGACCAGTTAAAAATGGCTGATCTCTACACTGTGACAAAAGATCTTCCAAAAGTACAAAGTTCATCTATTAATAAAAGTGGTTTGGATTGGATAGGGTTGGAGTTTTTTTAATTCTCTTTCCCTCTTCAACAGAAGAAAATTACATGAAGCCACTCCTTTAAGTAAGATTCCAAAGGGACAGAAACGTTTACAAGAACAGCTGTTCCTCCAATGCAGAAACATCTGCCAAATAACATCATAGTTATCAAATAACACCATCTTTTTGGCTTAATAGGAATGAAATCAGTGCCATGCCAAATTGTCACAGGTTCATCAGCTGTCCTGGAAATAAATCCTCATACTAAGTGTTATTTTTCTGTCATAGGAAGTGTTTTGATTTTTAGGATATCAATGGGAGTCTACAGATTTGAGAAAATTTCTGGGGCACTTTATCTACCTCATCTACATTCAGATGGCATTTCCAGGATGACCCAGTCGTGTGACAAAACCATGTAGGCACTTTGTGAACAAAGGTGTAATTATTCATATGTTTATGTACTGATTGGATCAGGGCCAAAGTGTGTATCTGTTGACTTCCATATTTTTAAAAGTAAGTGGACAAATGAGGGAATGATCAGGCATGACACTTAGAGATGTATGCGTGATTTTTTCTAATTTGGTAACCAGGCAAAAGAATAATTCCTGAAGATCTGACCTGAAAAACTTCTAAATTTTCACTCCTGAAATGGAAAGGTAGACTTTCTCCTAACGTCTTTTTTTTTAACTTTCAAATTTAGGCAAATCACTCATGAAAATGTCACATCAAGAGAGTAAAAGAAAAAAATTCAATAAGCATTAAAAATGCTCCTCAACTGCTTTATAAAATTATTTTTCTTGTTGACAAAAGATCAAAATATAGCATGAATTTATGAATAATTTTCATAAGCTTGTATGTGCGTTACTTTGGAAAAAAAAGTAGTGAAATAGAATTTTTACTTCCAGAGCCAGCTTTATCTTAAAACTACTCAATATTTCTCACTACTAATCCTTTTTCAGCTATATAAGTCTTCTAGTATTTAAGCATTTGAAATTAAATTCTCTTTTTAAGCATCTACCACAGACTGAATATTTTAATTTCTGATGACATACTCTACCCATTTTTTAAGATGTAGGTTGATGTAAAATATACTATCCCGATTACCTAAAAAAAATGTTGCCATTTTGTTTTAGGTTTGGAATTTTTTTGTTTGTTTGATTATTTTAGACCCAAAAATTGAAACATAGAAAAAATACAATGGGCGTATTCTTATCACTGCTCATGAATTTTGTACAGAGTAGTTATTTACTAAATTTTGCCAGGTATATGTCCCTGAAAGTAAAATAAATAGTAAAGCTAAGCAAGACCTTTTCTGGGGGAGCACATGGCCAGGTACACTTCATTTGAAGGCAGAATTAAGAAGAAGAAGAAACTTTCCACCCACATTTACCAATCAATCTCAGCATCAAAGTTCAGCTGGTGCTGAGGAACTGCCCAATAAAAAGGAAGCAAGAGCCAGAGCTGGGAAGAGGTGAGTTGAGAGGTGAGATATGGCTTTATAGTGTCCACATTTTGCCTTTCTTTGGGAAAAAACCTGTTTCCAAGGTTCATTTCTTCCTGGTAGAAGACTTGTACATAACTTGTTCTCAGAACATCTCTTTCCCTCTTTAGGGATGGTCCTCAAGGAGGATGACAATGCATTACTGAGGATTCATTAGCTCAAGCAGCAGTGAATCAGAATAGTTCTGCTGGGAATGATAATTATCAATATGATTAAATTATGGGATTTTCTTCAATTTTCTCCAATGAATAAACAGAAGATTACATGCCCAGATCCCAGATCCTGTGACTCCTTTATATGAAATAACTACTGGTGTTTTGGTTTTGGTTTTTAATATGGTGAGAAATAATTTTTTCAAAGCATAGAGAAATGTGGAGAAAATTACAGTTTTAGCAATTGCATTGTGCATGGTCATGGTGGCCTTTAACCTTAGGACTCCCTTGTATGCTGCCTGGTGCAGAGCTGGTTTGGGAATGAATCAGCAGCTTAATTTGTTTTAGAACACAGACACTGAGCTGAGGATCAGGCAGGGTACTACACGGAGAAGTATCACCATATGCAGAGAACACTGCCCCAGAAACTGGGGCCTGGTTCTAATTTCCCCACTGAGGTCTTGAGTGGTCCTGGACAGATCAAGTAAACCAAAGTTTTCACAGACAGTCTTTGTGTTACCCATTTTCCAGCTGTCTGACTTGGGAGCTCTGGTTTACAAAAGCACGGAGAAATAGCAACTGCAGCTGGAGTCTCTGCAATTTGTCTTATTTTGAACACATATTTCTAAACAGCACAAAGCTCTCTGGAAATTCAGACCCTACTTCTTCAAACAGGACATTCAAATGAATAAATATTTATTTTTACTCTCTCTGTGCCTGAATTCCCCCTTTTATATTGGAAATAATACCATCTATCCCTGTTCTCCCTGTCAACCCACACATAGAAGTAAAGGAATTATCCTGTTATGAGAACAGGGCCCAAATGACACCTGTAAAATGTAAAACATACATTTTACATGCAAAGGAATTCCTGGCCCTCCCTGTCTTAAAATATGGCAGCTGTTATCCAAGATAGAAATTTGGAGAAGTGGAAGAAAAGTCCAGTTCTTCAGGCTGTAGGGATGGTTCTCCTGACATGTGCTGGATGTGATTTCTTGAGTCTGTTGAAATTAATGCAAATCTATTGACTTCGGCCTGGGTCCAGAGAAGGGGTTTCTAAGGCTTCTGAGGGCTTGTTTAGCAACATGGGTTGATGAGTTCATGTTGGATACACTCTGTGACTGTGAATGGTCTAGCTGGAGCTGGCTGCAGTGGTGCAGGGAGAAGGGTTTTTAAGCTGTCTCTGGATAACACTTCGTGTAATGTCTCTTTTCATCACCTCCTACTATGAACCCACGTGCTGCCGTAGTGGCCGTGTAATGAACAGAAAAGGAGTCATTCTGCTGTCCTTACCAAAGTTGTATGGCACTTCACTCTGAGGATCTAATTATTTTCAGAGTGAAAAAGAAGACTAAATAAGGCTCTAGAGAAATATTTTTCGTGTTTTAGAAGAGAATGATTTCATGTCCATTTTGTTAAATGAGCATACTTTATAAAGATGGGTTTGAAATGCTTTCTTGACTGCACTGGAGGTGAAAATCACTGGTTAATTTACAGAACAGGCATTTGGGTAACAGCCACTTGACGAGCAACTTTTGTCTTCAGAAAGCTGAAGCCAGTAAAGAGGATTAAATTTTTACAGAAGTTGCCTTCTTTGTTTCGTGATGTCGCTCTGATTTAGACTACTCACAGGACAGGGAATATATGATTCATCTTCTCTGATCCCATACTCCTACTTTGCAAAATAGCCACTGATTCACTCTGTAAAGTTAATACCTAATGGCTTGTCTTACACTCTGCTAATATACAGGAGCGTTCAAGCAGTGTTGAGAGAAAGGAAGGAAGGGACCACATCACTTCAGTCAACATGGGCAGGGAAAATACATTTTGTTGTTGCCAAGCACCAAAAGAAAAGAAGTAAAGAATACAGATACAGCTGAAAGCAGAAGGAAGAAAAACACATGGACTGTTTCATTACAAGCTCCAGTATCAGAAATATGAAAAATACAGTTTTTTCCTCTGAAGCAGGATGGTTGACTCTGCATATTAGGTTTATCTCCATAAAGATTTTGAAAAGGCTTTGCAAAGCCCAAATAATAATGGTGCAGAACTGGGATCATTTTAGCTGTGTTATTAAAACTTGTATATTTTTTTTCTGTCCAAAAGACTACATTTTTATCTTAACTCTGTAATAGACAAAGGTCAGTTTTGTAAGATCAGATTTACTTGGTAACTGAGTTTTATTTCCACCTGAATGACATAATCCAGAAAGCATTCAAACACACCTTAGGTTTGCTGTCCCTCAGATAAGTATCTCTTTGTGACAAGGGGATCCTGATTCTCTGATACAATGATTAAGTGGTGTTTTACAAACTAGAGATGTGCAGGTGTATTTGTATGTCATATTCACATGCCTCTTATTTTATACTTGTGTCTTATTCCCCAGCTACTCATGTTGTCTGTACGATTGTGTCCTTCTTCTGTCTGTTTTGACATGAAGTGAGAGCTTCCTTGGCCAAGTGCCCTTGAGTGCAGAAAATCCCCCCACACTAAATCCCTGTCACTGCATGCAATACGGGCAGTGTTGTTTCAGTTTCTTGCTCCTTGCTCTTCAGGCCTCTGGTGGGATCCTGGTGCCCTGGTTGCTGCACTTTTCTGCAGCCTTTCTTGCACGGATCTCTGGCAGCAGTGCTGCAGAGTCTTCTCCAGGGTTTGCACGTGCCGCCGTGAGAACCCAGACTGGAGTATAAATAAATGCAGACCTGCAGGAGCAGAACCACGTGGGGCAGGAGGATAGAGGGTGAGTGTGCAGCTGCCTTGTGTCTTCCAGGTGGAAGATGTAAACAGATGTACAGAAGTAGAAAAATGCAGCTGTAGCAGATCATTCTCTCATGGCAGCTTGTTTTCCCAAGAAATAATTCAAGGCATGCAAGGTTAGAGCCATTCATCCTCAGGTTTGGTCAGTTTGGTCTAAGTAGTTATATGGATGCATTTAAAAGGTCATACAATTAGAGAAATTGCAGATTTGAAAAACCTCCAAAGGATTCACAAGATGCAGCAATTCCACTCATCTTTGCTCATGTTGCCCACTGTAAATAATTAGTGTTCATGCTAACTTTTGAGCCACATATCATGGTTGGATCTGCTGTTCTGGGCTGGGACCAGCTGTAGGTTCTGTTAGTAAAACACGTGTTTTATGCTGCAATTTTTTTAGAAGTACAGTCTTCAACTCTGTGGTGTTGGTCACTGTTTCACAGACCTACTTGGAGCATACTGTGTTTGGGATATTTCATATGCTGTAGATTTTATCCTGATGTTTGATGTTCTCTTTGCAATCAATCATGACTATCAAAGCATTTAATGAAAACATACTCAGATTTTCTGATTTTACAATTTGTGAAATTGTTTTCCATATGCTCTAGATAAACTGCATCTGCTCCCTGCAGTTTTACAGTGCAGAGAGCTGCTAATAAAATGTTTTTGTTGACAGTTCAGTCGCAATATAAAATTCTTACAGCTTTTAAAGATTCAAAGATGTTTAATTTGTTTTTAATGAGTATTTTGGTGCTTAACTTTTAATAGGATTTTAAAAAACGTATTTTCTTGTAAAACAAACTGGAATAATGAGCTTAATTGGGGATGCTTTGGATGCTAGAAATTTCATTAGTGCTGCTGTGCAGCTACTGGCTTATTCTTTTAGGAGTACTGCTAGGAAAGTTGTCTAGGAAAAAAACCCACAGCAACAACAAAATATATAATATTAACAGTAAAATATATGTTAAAAAAACCAAGCCTGCAGTAGTACCAGAAGCAATGAACAAAGCTAACAATCTAAAACTTGGATTGGCAAGACAATGTTATGTGCCCTTAACTATACCCAGCCAATCAAATGTGACAGCAGGATTTTGTCTTGTTAATATATCTAGCCACTAAAGAAAAGACCAAAGATCTTGATTTGACTTTTGTAGTTCCCCCCATGATGTCAGCACTTTAAAACCGCTCAGGGCCAGCACCACCATCCTGGTGCTGGGCTGTCCTTCGTGCCCCCAGCATGTGTGGCACATGTGGCACTAGCACAGCCCTGCACTGAGCTGGGGCTCCGCAGCTGGGACAGCCAGCTGGAGCCAGCTTCTTCCTGCTTTCGTTCCAGTCTGTTGCTTTGTTGTTCAGGTCATAATGCCACATTTTCTGGGCATCTCTATACCTTTCTGCTTCAGCCTGCACGTCTATCTCATGTAGCCATCTGACGAGCTGTTATAGGTTATCTGCTTTCTGCCCAGGTGGTTGTAAGCTGACAGACGTGGTGGATTCTGCACCCATCATTTTTTCATCCTGGTGGAATTCAGGCCCATTATTTTTCTAGCAAAAGTTTTTTCTTTGTGTCCTGGTTCTGGCTAGGACAGAGTTAATTTTAACCCTGTCCTGGCCGGAACCAGGACACTTTGACACAAATCACTGCACTCGCATTCCATATTAAATCTAAATAGGTACCATAAGTGGAATATTAGATAAATACATATTTGAAAAGAGACAGATGCTCAGAAAAGTAGATAAGGGACATGCTTAAAGGAGTTCAGTAATTGAAAGCAAATGTGTCAAATATCACAGAGTGAAATGACAAAATGGAAAGGAGCAAACTAGGTGTAAATCTGTGGGTGACTGTTTCATCAGAGAGAGAGAATTTTTTTTATAGGTATTTTTTCATTGCCTACGCCTGACAACGTGACATAGGGCAATTCCTTTGTGTAGCCTGGAAGTTTAAAAAACCTCACTTGGAAAGTAGAACCATTTTTTTTTAAAGTACGTGAACAAAATATTTGAAGATTTGAAATTTGCTTACTTTCTATCCAAAAATATTTATTATTCTTGGATTTCCAAATAGTTTTGGTTGAAGATAGAGCAGTGATTTTAGTTTGATTATTTTTAAAACAAACACAGTATCTATACACCTAGTATATGAAAATTCTAAAGGTATCCACACCTCAAATGTAGAACATTTTATAGTGCTACTAAATTAGTAAATGTTGACAATTACTGAAAGAGGAGAAGAGTAATCCAGTTGACTCTTATGTCAACTGTGGGTTTGACAATAGAAGCAGCCATAACACAAGGATTGCAGAACAAGTATGGTAGTGAAGAGTGGGTGCAGGGTAAAAGAATTAGTCTCTCTTTATGCAATCTTTATAAAAAGCATTCAGGTACGGCTTTTTGTGTCACCTGGAGATCAGTCTCTCAGTGACAATCCTTTATTTCCATTTGACTTTTAAGTACACAATTAATAACATTTTATTTTAGTACTATCAGGTAACATAAATTCCATTATATGTTGGAAAATAAACTTCAAAATTAGTTTGCTTATTTCTAAGTCCCTAAATTTTATTTTAAAGGTGATTTGGAGCTCCTTTCATTGCAGTTATTCACAAAGATGTGTATTTATTCTGTGTTACCTCATGGCTAGGAGAAGAGAAGCAAGCCCAAAATGTAAAATTGAAATATATTGCTGTGCGTGGTTTTTAAAAGACATTGATTTTTATTCACCATCTGTCACATTGGTTCACAGCCAATATCTGTCTGTGAGCTGTGTGATTAATGGGGTATTGAAGAAGCAATGAACAATTTCACAGTTGTTTAACTTGTTGCTTTATTTCTCCTTTTGCATTAGAATTATCATCCTGCAGCATCTGTTGTTAATATTAAGCATAATAAATGTGCTGGATGTAGCACACATTGCTATCAGTAGTAATAATAATAACATAATATATCACAGACTTCTGAAAGAATGAGGCAAAGCCTCTCTGCCTATAACTTTGCATATTTTTTGCTCTCTTGAGGCTCTCCCAGAGCTGCATGTGGCTCTTGGGAGCCAAGGAAAGCCAGCAGCACCTCTTATACAAACACTTCAGCTCCAGGTCTGTCCCCTGACCTCTGTCTCCAGCTGCAGCCAGCAGCAACCCAGCCAGTAATCCAAAATCTGAGCATCTTTATCTGGTGAAACTCTTCCAGCAGTCCTCAGTAGGAACTTGCTGCTTATTCATAGTATTCCAGATCTGTTAATTAATAAAAATTAAATGCAAAGTCACAGTAGTTGATACACATAACATTGATATAACTGCAAATAAGGATGCATTACTTATTTGAAGCCTTGTTGATAGAGACAGTATCCCTGAGAAGTATGAAACAAAGAATTTTCCTTAGTGACTCCATGCATCATAAATTACAAAATTATCCCAAATTGTCCTGCCCTGTTCTTTTCCATAATGCCTTCAGTTTCCACATTGTATGTCCGAGCAGCAACAACCAAAACAAACATTTCTGTCTTCAGTTGCCCCACCTGCTTTACACTGCAGATGAATCACCTTGGTGTTGCTCAGTAGCTTCAAAATACAGCAAGCCTTTGGAGTTGCCATAATTTGGGGGGATTTGGAGAATAATGCTTGAAAATGTTTTCGAAGTGTATTCAGACCATGTGAGATTCGTCATAGCAAACCATGTGAGGTGGTAGAAAGGTTTTTTTGTTGAAAGATGGCCTGTGAACTATTAGAACATGCACCACTTTTACTAGAAGTAGACTTAATCAATTCAGGCTTTTTTATAACACTAAGTGTCTCGACTCCAAAATATCCTAAAAAGTTTCAAATCTTCTGTCTTTCATGGCACAATGTAGTTTTGATAAGCAAGTCAAATGTAAGACTTTTTTGTCTGCAGTTAATGGGACTTTTCACAATACTTCATCATATTTAGGAACCATCTGAACAATATGAAACTGGCAAGCATTGGATTTTTGTCTCCTCTCACAGAAAGCAAGCGAAAGGTTTGTTGTTTTGTATATGTGTGTGCTTGTGCTTTCCTGAAGTTCACTAACAAAAATAGATTATAAAAAACTGATACCTAGAAAAGAATGTCTTGATACGCTACTCATAAAACTGTGTTCAAAACCACTAGAGAATGATCTATTGAAGGTACTGACATTATTGCTAATTACAATTTTCTCTTTAAATTTTTGAGAACTGGAATTCTGCTCCACAGAAATTTCTTTAGAATAGAATTCCAGCATTTCAGAAATTTCAAAATCCATAAAATCATGAAAAGCAGAGGTAGAAAGTGAATCGGAGACTGTTGATTTGCTGTCTCTCTCAGTAAAAGAACAGGGGACATCAAAGGAAACTGAAAGGAGACCTCTTCAAAATGTACTTTTGAAAGTTTGGGATGTGGATGATCTGGCTGCGGAGTGTTGTGGTGCCAAAAATGTACATGGGTGGAGGAGACTGGACAAGTCTAGGAAAAAACAACTCATAAAGGGTTACTGAATACACAGAAACCACGTTGGTCTTGAAAGTCCTGAGACCCATGACTGTGCCTGACATGTTCAGCATGGTCAAGTGCTCACTTGTGTCTGTGTTCCCCTTCAGTCCCTTGCTCTGGGACCCAGTCAGAGAGAGGATATTGAGCTGTACAGACCTTCAGTCTCATCTGCTGTGGTATTTCATTCTAATCTTTCTTCTAATAAATCTAAATTGTGGTGAAACTACTGATATTGCAAAACTTACAATAAGCTATGATATGATGAGTTTCTTGTATAGAGAAATCTTAATTTTTATATAAATTTGTCTATATATTATATATAGGCTAGGTTATCTTTTATACGCAAACAGCATCTATATAGGTGAATAATAATAATTTCTAGAAATGCTGTAGGAACATAGAAGCATTAATTTTGTTACGTTTGAGAAGTTTCCATTGATTTTGCTTAAAATCACTCTGAAATATAGTGGATTGTATGATCATAACATTAGGTATAAAGTTAAAATCAGTGTTTAATATAGCAATAAGGTAAGAAAAAATGGATCAGGATGAAAATGTAAAAAGTAAAACGTCCACTATTATTTCAAGCCCTTTCATTACAACTAACTTAATTGTACAACCCATTTAAATTTTTATAAAACTGCACAGTTCATCAGATCTTTTCGTGTTGGTATGCTTTGGATCAGATTTATTATCAGGGTCCATCTTTTGTGAAACTGGAGGTGTTAAAACTGCCTAAACATGAAACCTACCATTTGCATCCAACTTGAAAGCGCTTTTTGTTTTTTCAGGGCACATGGGGTAAGAGCTTTTCCAGGTTGTGATTCAGTACAGTACCCCAATTTAAGTACCCTGAATTGCTACTTATATCCTTCCACCATCTGGTGGCTATAGACTGAAATTAGTCTCCTAAACCTTGGCACATGGATTAGGTTTTTCTTGTGAATATGCCTTTGTGCCATTTTCTTGAGTTACTCCACACCACGCTTATATGTTTCACAGGCTAAATTGCCCTAGGTTCTGCTAGTGTAAGCCTGTAAATTATTATAATCAGGATTACTGCTGAAAGGCCCATGAATCCTTCAGAGCAGGACTTTCCAGCTGTGCTTGTTCAACTCCTATCACAATCAGGCCTGATTCTTGCCTTGAATTTTTAGGCACTGTAACAATACAGAAAGTAATGCTAATAGCTTTTGGCTGTTGCCTCCAGATGCTGAACCCAGGAGGCAAGGCTCTGCATGCAGGAAGTACTAAAATACCCCATTTCCCTAGGACAGCGGTGACAGATTGTTGAACTCCCAGACCAGAAAGGCACAGAGAAATGCTGAACAAACAGGGGAACAGAAATCAGAAACCAGTGTGTCTGAAAGACTTTAGCCAGTTTCTGTTCTCCACTAAGTTGCATAAAGTACCATCACTGGGGAGATCTGGGGAACTGTAGCAGTTTTCTAGCATGAAGCTGAGTGAAAAGACATTCACACACTTTTACTATGCTTTTTGGAAAAGTTGTTGGTGCTAAGAGGAGTGCTTTCTGTTAAGGCTGTTGCAACAACTGCTTGGAATTCTGTTCATTCAAATATAACCATCAAGTAAGAGAATAATCACTTATCAGGCTCTTGCTTTCTTTGCCGTGTATGTACAATGACACTTCTGGTGGGATTGGCCAGAACAACCTGGTTTCAAACCAGGCAGTTGGCAGCTTTCCTCTCTGGATCAGCACAGGAAGCTCACCGGCAAAGCTTAGAATCGGCTACACAACAGAACCAAAATAAAAAAGGTCTGAAAACGTTAGCACATTTTTTAAGACGGCCTCAGACATTCTTGTCTAAATAACAGGACAGAAAATGGCTCTGTTTTGCTCGAGGTTGTACAGGTTGTACCACATCATCACCTCTTCAAGCACTTAGGATACCTCTTTACCCTTGCAGGATGGAAACATTTCTCTCTTTCTTATGGCTCTTAGCAGAGCTGTGCTCTTCAGTATCTGCAGGCTGAGGGTAGTTGTACAAGTATCCACAGGAAAGCAGAAAACATGCAAGATCAGCCAGCTCTGGGGCACCGCGTACAGTTCTGAGTGTGAACCCTCAATTCTGAATCACAGCTGTGACAATCATAGGTGAATTGCAAATCAGCTTCCAGCATCCTGGTTTTACTGTTATGTTTAAAGAGAAAGGCATTTGTCTCCAGCTTGAGACAGTTGTAGAAAACAACATAACTCACTTTCCAGTGGCTTATGAAAATTTTTTTTCATTTGCCACATTCATTCTCATCATCTGAAACTGGCCATGTATCTACCACTAAAAACAAGTTAGAACTCTCTCCAAAACTCAAACAAAACCTCCAAGTTGTCATAATTTTAGAAGGACACTGGCAGGTCCCTCTACACTGACTTGTTTTGTCATGAAAATTATGACTTTTTAGGAATAGTTTAGATTTCCCCTTCTTTCCTGGGCTGTGTGTTTCACACAGTAAGACGAGAGTAGAACATCATGTTTAGGAAGCACAAAATCATGTGAATCCTTTCTCTGGGAGCCTTCAGCCCAACACACAGAGAGAGAGCAACACTGGCTACTACGTGGAAGTTGAAAGACACTGGCTTGGCACTAGGTAGAAAATTCCCAATACCAGAGCTCATTACAGAACACTCAAGGATGCTACATCAATGATCTTAATGATACCTTGATGCTTTATCCCCTCCTGGCTGCCAGAAAAATTGATCAATGATGGACACCCTCTTTCTAATGAAACCTCAGTCTATCTCCATCTTTTTTCTTTCAAAGGAAACTGTTTAATTTCAAAATTTATTTTATTCTATAGCAGAAAGTCTTGGAGAAAAAATGAGACTTTTAATCAATCAAGTTATTTCCAAGTACAGTTGAACCAAACTGTCATGGATATGTGATAGATATTCAGGATTCTCCTGCTTTTTGGTCAAAAGACATTGAAAGGGGCAAAGGAAAATTAAACAAAACTTCAGCCAAGAAAGACTGAAGCACACCATTTCAAAATGTTTTGTGCTCCTTCAGTTTTTCTTTTTGTATAAATTTTCGTCAAATTTCCTTCAAATGTATTCAAGCAACTTATGAAGTAAAATGTAATCTCCATTTTTGTTTCTTTTTTTCTCTAGAAGTTGTAATCCCAAAATCCTTGGTCTTCTGGGGTTTCAAAAGATACATGGCTGATTGACATGCTTCAGCTGTTGAAACAAGCTAAAACCACAACTGCTTCATTTTAAGAGATGGATTTTAATAACAATATATTTTCTGAGGTTGCACACTGTCTGCAGATGTCAATAGCCTTTTTGGGTGTTAATATAGATTGAAAATGCAGCCATACGTTTCCCTGATGTTTGTATTTATAGGTCTGAAATAATCTACTAAGTAGTCCAAGAGTAAATCAGTAGCAGGTGATATAACTGCAGATCCTTAGTTGCACTGTCATGTTCATGCTACTGGATGTTTCTCTTCCTGCAAAGACAGAAACATGCTCCCCAGGTGGGAACTTCTATGGAGCAGTAAAAAATCTAAATTTGATTTTTAAAATGTACAAAAGGATCATACAAAATTATCCTGGCAACTAAATACCATTGGAATAAAAGCATTTTAATTCTTCCAAATAAATGGTTGTAGAGCCTGCATCACACACTACTAAACAGAATGAAATATACCTTCAAGCACTATACTTTTTTTTTAAAGTACAAATTCTGCCATTTTCTTTCCTTTTAAGGGGTGCTTATCTGTTATAGATAAAAAGAGCTGGAAGATTTTCTGCTTTGAAGATATACCCATTTTGTTTGCATGAGTCCAAGAACATTTGGAGCTTATCAAGGCTACATCAAAGAGTTTATCATGTTCATGCATCAAAAAGGTAGTGACAGAGATGCATTTTTAAGAGCAAAGCCTGTAGCTTCATTTTTGTCTTTATATTTGAATAGGACTTTCAAAAGGAGGAAAAATTACAAGCAAATGCAATTTTTTTTTCTGCAAAAGTAAATGACTTGTCTTTAAAATGACTTTTCAATTCAATTGAAAATTAAATACATCTATTTAAAATAAAAGATTCCAATTAGGAATAGCAAAATCCATTCAGCATTCTATAATTAGTTTGAGCTTTGAAGAACAGTAAATAATATTTTTTCCTTGAAACATGAAAGAATATTTCATCTTTCTGTTTAAAGAAAACCAAACTTTAATTGTCTCTTGATCCAATCTATAGTCTAAAGAGGCCATGTGAGTGCAATCCTATGATACCCTGCAGTATCTACCAAAGCAACATTGTCTCATGTCTTGTGTCAACTCATTGCCTCATAAAGACCTTTTCTCTTGGATTCTCTTGAGAAGGGTACAGCCACTAAGTTCTGAAGACTCTTCTTTCCCAAGAGAGACATAAATAGCATAAAATTGAGTCAAACGTCTCAGAGTTTCTTTTTTTCCCCTCATTTTCCTTTCTCATCCATCACTTTCAAAGTCCTGTCAGTAATATATCCATTAGTGATGGGTTAGTTTGTTGGTTCAGGCAATCAGTTCCAGTTTTATTATCTATTGATGTTCATAGGGAAGCATTATACAACTGATCCAGTTGACACATGAATACTGGGTGGGAAAGGCTTCTTTTTGGCCTCTGTCTCTAATCCTTAATGTTGTTTGAGATCTCATGACCTTGACAGCAGCATGATTGTGAATAAATTCTGCCAACTTCCTCAAAGTCTGAAGGAAAGGCAGTCCTGGAAAGCTGTCTAGATGCTAAAAGTTCTTTCCCAGTCCTGCCAGTATTCATAAACTGTGTTTGTAAGTAGAAATGATAGAATTAAAAATTTGGAATTATTTTTTGGCCTATAATTAAATTATAGGATTTATTTTTTGCAGGATCTTTCAGTGGTCAAAATTACTAACATAGGGATTCTTCTACTGCTTAGTAAACACAATAGCTCACATTCTACTGTTAGCTAAGGAACCCCTAAATCCACTGGCTGGACAGAACTCCATTCATATTGTCCATAGGCTACTACTGCTGCTCACTGGTGGAGACCTAAAAGTTGAGTCAAATGACCTTTTGTGTGATAGTGCACAGGGAGTTATTCTATTCTTATGTTTATGCCATGGTGACAGTTTATATCATGTTTTTATTTGTGTGAGGAGATGAAATAATGCTATCATTACCCTCAGATCCATTCTAATGTGTTTTCATAAAAGATTAATAAGGATTAATTTAATACACGTTTAGCTAAAGAAATTAATTGAATTAAACTAAAAAATCTAATGCATATCTAAGTTTCAACTCTCCAGAGAACTGACACCATCACAATTTATGCTATTAATTCCCTTATTTTCCATATCATTGGGCACAAAACTTGTCATTAATTATCACAGACATATAGCATGGTGATAAGTGGAGACAATGCATGATTCTCAGTGTGTTTCACACTTTCTGCTCTCAATTGAATCCATTTGGCTCTGCCTGAAGACCTAGATTCAAAGACCTAGTGCTAAAAACCGTGTCACTACTAAGAAGCTGCAGATGAATTGTATATCAAGATATTCTTCTTGTCTGCATAACTTTTACTAATGGACAAGTACAATGCCATCAATGTGTTTCATTTTTCCAGTTGCCTTTACTTGCACCCTGGTTTCAAGGCTGCTACCTGGTCATGATGGTTGGGCAGGCGACAGCAGAGAGCTGTGTACAGTCACCCTGTCAGCCCACAGACACTTGCAATTTCTTCATCCCATTTTTGCAGATTAAGGATATCCTGAGTTTCCCTGGACACTCTGAAGGAAAATTCCAGAGGACACAGCTCAGCCTACACATTATGCTGGTGTTTGAGGAAATACCCTTGCCTTTCTGAGTCTTTCCAGATGCACCGCTCCTGCTCCTTGAGCAGTGACAATACTGCTGGAGATGTCATTTCTTGAACACCAAACCTCCAAAACAGAGAAGGTGAACAGGTATATCTGTGGTTGCAGATTAGCCAATAATTACAAATTCTTGAAAGGTTTAAATGTAGCTGTCATTCTTTCATGTGTCTTACTCTGTTTAGTCATGACACACAGTCCAGCACTGCACTCAAGTGAGCAGAAAGGGGTCCCCAGCAGACCCAGGGCATTCTCTCCAAAGGTAAAGAGAATGTCCACATGCTCCAGGACTCCCAAGCAGTAATCACCTGGGGTGGAGGTGGAGTCTCCAAGTCACCTCCCTCTCTTCCATGTCCTGTTATGGCATGTCACAGTTCCTTTTTACATATTGTCTGAGGCTCCTGAAGGTAAAACCACAGCCTATTTTTCTGCAGTTTAAAGGCAAGGCAGTATAATGGGTCCATTTTCAGAGAAACACTATTGTTAGCAAGGGAATTTGATACTTAACTGAAGCAGTCCTTGGACCTTTACCACTGTCCTTTAATAAATGAGAGTACTTAATCTGGTGATCAGTCATAACCTCTGCTGGTTTTGCACAAAGATCTTCAACTATGAGGGCAACTAAAGTGATAGTTTTGTACAAGAAACTCCTTTTAAGCATGCACTGAATTCTCAACAGGAATTACAGCTTATTATGAAAGGTTAATGTCTCTTTGACTAGGGAGCTGCATTTGTGTCATATTACTACTTCATGCAGAGTTCCAGACTGCCAATACCTGCTATACAGGTATGGGCTTCACTCAAATGCACTCTGAGTTTATTTAGAAAAAAATCATTAGCAAAAACATTTATCAATATAAACCAGAAAAACTTAAAGATGTTTTGTAAATGTTCCAAGCTAGTAAATTCAATAGTTGCCCATTAGGCTTAATTGTATCCAAGATAATAGAGAAGAATGCAGTTTCATCTCCATCTGTCTCATATGCCTTAGGATTCCACAAAATCTAACTTGGAACACATTTTTGGCACATGGTGCTGAGAGGAGGATACAACTATTCCTGCTAATTGCTTGATGTTTGTACCTCCATCCTCTGTCCTTACATCGTTGTCATACCCTGGCTGTAGCAAGACACATTACCAGCACTTCCTATAGGGACAGTAGTCTGGCAAGAATTGCACAAGCTTCAGCATAAACAGTTGAAGACAGCAGAAAAGATATGTAGTATTATAGTTGGCACAAATGATTGTCCTGGTTTAACCCCAGCTGGCAACTCAGCACCAGGCATCTGCTTGTTGAACCTCCCCCCAGGCTGTACTGGGGCAAGAAAATTGGAAGGGAAAAAGTGAGAAAACTCTTGGATTGAGAAGAGTTTAAAAATAATAATAATAATAAGAAGAAGAACAACAATAACAACAACAACAACAACAGTAATTAAAAGGAAAATAGGAGAGAGAAATAAAATTCAAGACAAGTGATGAAAATTAAAGTAATTGCTCACCACCAACTGACCGATGCCCAGCCAGTGCCTGAGAAGTGAACTCCTGAACAACCTTCCCCCTGGCTTTATATACCTGGCTTTATACATGATGCCATATGGTCTGGAATATCCTTATGGTCAGTTGGGGTCAGCTGTCCTGGCTGTGTCCCCTCCCAACTCCTTGTGTACCCCCAGCCTCCTGTCTCTTGGAACGGCATGAGAAGCAGAAAAGGCCTTAATTCTGTTGAGAACTGGTCAGCAATAACAAAACCATCCCTGAATTATCAATGCTATTTCCAGCAGAAATCCAAAACACAGCCCAAAACCAGCTATTGTGAAGAAAATTGCCTCTACCATAGCCAAAATCAGTGCAAAGGGTTGCCCAACAGGCTTGACCAGTTCAACTACATCCAATAGAGGTCTGGAGGTCTTGTACTTTTGAAATCCAAACATGAACTTCTTATGTGGATTGTAGGCAGTTTTTATTTAGTCATTGAACCTAATTTCACCTTCCATCAAAAATTACTGGCATGAGGAAAAGGCTATAGACCACATTTGTCTATCCTCATTCAGGCTGAGTACTGGTTCATCCCACTGGTTTCCTCATTCATCTTTACTGACCTGCCCAATAAATAAGTGAATGAGCCCACAGCACTGCTGTACAAGCAAAGGGGGTGAGACTCAAAGTCAGGGATAAGTTTACAGAGTTTGTAGGTATCTTATTTCTTTTTAAGGTCAGAATTTTTTTTAATGGACAGAATTAAAACATCTTGGTACTTTTAAATATGGCCTCACCTCCTCCTTCCCCAGCATGAATAGATTATTAAGAAATCAATTGTAAAACATAAACTCTGTTCTCTTTCATGCCCGTTTGCCTGTTCTGTTTGTTACACATAAAGCCCATGGCTCCTGCTTAGCCATACCCATGCAGTGAAGATCGATAACAACATCAATTTACCAAAGGACATTTATCCATCCAGAATGAACACAAATATTTGAATTCTTTTTGGTAAGCACAGTGAGAAACATTTATCTTTTAAATTCTCTGTACATCCCTCTAAAAATGTAGATGAATTCTATGCAAAGATAATGACAAAATTAGTTGAAAAATGCCATTACAAAAATGTCTTGCATTATCTAGTAACCCTTGCTCCTTAGCTTACAGTGCTGTGAGTGTTCACAGAGTATGATCAAAAAGAGGAGTTTTGAGATACTATCTTTCAAAGTTTTCCCATCTGTTTTAGCAGTATGCAAAAATCCTTCCTTGGAGCCTCTAGCACCTTAAAACACCATTTCAAGCCAGTGGTAGTTGTGGTGTGATCCCTCACTGCCCCCAAATCACACACACATAATTACGATCTCTGTAATGCTGCCTGCATTTCATATTACAGCCAGGTTCCTACAAGGAAAATCCTCCCTGTCTGTCAAGAAAATAGATGTAGATTATGCTTTCTGTGAAAACGTGATGTGAAGGCAGTGGGGGAACAATGTAGAAGACAGAACGGGCTTTTAAATGTTTTTCTGCACTGGTAGATGTGTGTGTGTCAAACCTCCTATCATACAGCAGCTCAGACATCTACCAACATAACCAGACCATCCCAGGCTCCAATGTGGCTTTGCTCAAGGCAGAGCACTCAGTGCATCTGAGTCTGGTTTTAGTATTAATTTTAAACTTTGTAAGACCCATGATGAGGTTACAAAGACCAGCCATGGAAACTTGCTTTAGACTGAATATATGGATTTATGAGTAAAAAAATCAGTCACATCACTGGTAATGTGTCTTATTTGTTCCTTATTTAAATAATTTTAAATTTAAAAATTCAAACTGTCCAGGAGCAGATATTTGCTCCATATTTTTATATGTATGACATCTGAAAAATCAATATCTGGAAGGTTTCACAAGCTTGGATAAAGGCATGAAAACCAAGAGTATTTTTATTAAATTTAGTTCTTATCCAGAAACAGGTACCCAAGCAAGTAAATGAACCATTTAGTGTACCACAGCTTTATGGGCAGTTTTTACCTTTTTTTTTTATTTTGAGGACTACTTTTTTCATTCATTATCACAAATGTGTTAACAAGAGTGGCCAAACAGCTCGTGTCAGTCCTCTGAAGGCAGTTGTGTTAATTCATGTCCGTTTCTCAGGCACTCAACATGGCAATTCACTTGTTGTTCCCAGCTGTAGCAATTCTGCAACATGCTTGTCAAGCCACAAACCATCTCTGAAGAGCAGAGTGAAATCCTCCTCGTTCATGGAAGGGGTTCTGAGGAACAAACTGCAGTGGTCTGGTTTGTTTTGGTGGTTGATTATTCAAAAGTCTGCCCAGAAGTGATTGTTGTCCAACACTGAGAACTGGAAAGAAAGCAGAGGGTTTCAGATAAACAAACCTCCTCAGATACCCTGAACATCCTGGCTGGGTGGTGAGGGATGCTGAAAGATCTCTCATTGAGAGGTAATGTCTGAAAAGCTCTGACGTAACATTTTCCGAGGTGACTGCCAGAAACCTTGAAGGATTTTCCAAGCTAATATATAGATACAAATCTTGGAGATATTTTTTGTGTTCTGTAAATAAATGAAAGAAATCCATTCTTTCAGAGAGGAAAAATGTAGCTAGCCTTTTATTTTTGCTATTGGGTTTTTTGTTTTGGTTTGATTTTGGGGGGTTTTTTATTTATTTTCTATTTTTTTTTCACAGTAGGGTGACTAACGCCTTCTTGTGATCCTGTGGTAACATCTCTGTGCCAACAGCAAGATGACAAAGGTGAAGTCAGACATGGACAGATGAATAGACCCAACTATCTTTTCTGCTGTCTTTATCTGTCACACATGATTGTGAGCCATCTTCCCTGCCAGCACACCTTTCCACCAGCATTAGGCTGGTACAGCATGACTATCCCATGTCAAACTCCATCACTTTTCTAGTCTGAGGTATATTGCTTAATCATCTTACACATATTTAAAGTAGCTCTTAAAACATTATATTGACCTTTGACTAAGTATGCAGACACTAGAAGACCAAAGTAGAGTGAAATGACAGAAGGATGGAGAAGACAAGCTCTAGGACTGGTTCCTCCTCATACCCAGTGACAGGAGAAGTGCTGAACAGCTGAGACTCACTGCAGCTTCAGCTGGTGCTTTAACAGATGAAAAAATGGTGGAGAGCTATTGAAGAACGTGAGATGTTCAACCAGCTGCAATCCTTGTGCAGGGTGGGACTGAGGGTATAATTTATCCTGTGGATCCACAGCTGTCTTCAAAAGACTTAACCTCTAGGAGCATCCTTCCCCAGATGCCATTTCCTGTTAGGAAATGGTCTGGAAGCACAGCTGTTCTCTACAGCTTAGGCATTGATCCACAGCTCCGTGGGGCAGTGGATAAGACTTGCAGGAGGATGGCAGGAGCAGCAACAGGGACACTACAGGACCTGGCTGGGGTATCAAACAGCCTGGTAGATTCTTAGACTAATCAAAAGCTTTCTCTCAACATTGATTTTGATATGAAATTAAGTTTGATTTCTTTATTCCTCAAAATAACTACTTAGAAGCTTCCATTTTCATTGCTAAAAATATGCCTAGAATCTGACTTTCTGGGTGTTTTAACTGAAAAATGTATTTTTCCACTAGGAAAAAACCCCAAAATTAGTTTGCTAATTTTTTTCTGCTGTCTACTCGTATTCTATTTCACAACAGAAAAAATATCTTTATTTGCTTTCAAAACAAAGATAAAATAAATGCAAATCAGGATAAATAGAGTTAACCTCACTTACAAGTAAGGCAGTAACTCTGCAAGAAGAAAGCTCTTCCTTAGATTCTATTAAATGCAATGAAATTTCCAGCCACTGTCTTATCGCAAAAGGCTTGGATCACTTTTCTCAGTAATACACTTCACATTTTCCCTTAACCTTTAGACAACTGGATTACCCTGTGTCTTTTCAGAAGTTATTTAGGTGCTGGATAGAATGACTGCAGTTTTCTGTCCTAAGTGTTTCCATATATAGAAAATGAACCCATCAGATTCTGGTCTGCTTTCTCTCACTGTCTAAATATACATTCTTTCATTCTTTTTAAATATGTGATTTTTTTTTTTTTTACTATCAGGAGACTCAGACATTTTGAAACCCTTTATCCACAAAGGAGGAGTGGATTTCCATTGACAAAGTGTAGAGATGCTGCTGGCCAGGCCCCTGCCGGCATGTTATCAAGGCTTAGAGAACTCGGGTTGTGTGGCAGCAGTTTTGTTTTTTAGCAACAGAACTATGAGGAGATCAGCCTGTGCTTTAGAAGTAATTCTGTACTTTAGAAGTATTTCACCCCCTTTTTCCATATTTACTGTATTTTTTCGTAACTTTCCCCCCTTTCCTCTTCATCACTGCTCCATGATGCATTCTTTGATAACTCTGCTTTTCCACCCATGCCTGCTAATGCCTTCATAAACTTTTCTCTCCCTCCCTCATCACAGAGGGCTCTAGGCAGCAGTCAGCCCCAAATTACACAGCCAAGGGAGAAACACAGTAAGAGCTCCAATTTTTTCACATAGGAAATTGAATAGAAATGTAACATCTAACCACACCAGGGCAGAAATGTTGCTCTTATGCAGTCAGTCTGTGAAACCTCTTCAAACCTGATTCAGGGAAAGCAACAGGCTAGCTGAATCTTTTCAGTCTTAAAGGAATCCCAGAATCCCCATCTAGCACACTCAAACTCAGTGTCCCCCAGCTTCCCTGCCCCAAAAGTTTAAAATCCTAGTGTCTGTGCTTTGAGCCTTGGTTTACACAAGACACTTGTCTGATCTCAACCTCTAATTGGCTTTGGGAACAAAGCCATCTGAAACAGGCCTTTCTAACTGAAGAAACTTAATCTCCTCTGGCTTCCTATCTAGGAGTTGAAAGCAGTGTGATATTCTTTGCTAAGTGTTCTATATTTTGCGGTTATACCATCTGAGAAAATAGAAATGCAACAGTGAAGGCAGCAGTCAGCAAACCCCACACTGCCTCTGATATGGCAAAGAAACAAAAAATCCAGCATATTAATGAAGAACGACACAAAAGTGGCACAAGGAAAATACACTGACAAACAGCCATTTGCTGGAAAGAAAGGTCCTGCAGAAATTGCCCAGCATAAGCACCAAGTGCCACCCTGGGAATTAAATCTCCCTGTCTGGCACAGAAAGCACACATTATGTATCAATGCAATTCATACCAGCACCAGCCCTGGGAGAAGTCCTGGCCTGGTCCTTCCATGGAAACACTTTCCTTGGAGGTTAGTAACATAAATTCACTCCAGCCATTGAAACTCGGCTCTGCAACCTCTCCTGGATAACTTTCACTGTCATCACAGTCCCATCTCTTTTTCATTTTCTGCCTACCCATCTCCTGCTTTAGCCAGCACCAGAGAGCGTAGAGGAAAGAAGACATTAGGAGATCTCCCCACTGCCTTTAGGCAGCCAGAAAGCAGGAGATGGCATCACAGGCAATGGCTGTGTCTGCCTTCTTTGCCAGGTCAGCAGCAGGCAGAGCTGGGTCCTGCAGAGGCACCAGGGTGGTCTCAGGAACCAAACTAACCCCCATAGATCTGGATATTGTCAAAATAAAGCAACTGGTTCCCCAGAAGAGAAGAAGACATTCCACATCCAATTTTGCCGCCTTTTTGAGAAACTCAGTTGTATTTTTTGTTGAAAATGTAGGTACCTATAATATTTTCCATCTGTCTTGTTTTTTCTAGGTAGTTGTTCATCAAAGAGTCTCCTCTGTGTCTGTTGTTGTCTACTCTTGTTTCCTCTAATGGAAAGCTGCTCTAAACTCTCAGCCAAGCTGGGGGTAGTAAGTACTTTCAAATGATCATTCTTTTCTTAGGTGCAGGAGGGAGCTTAGTGTTCCAGAACAGAGTGTCTGCTAATAATTTTATGCTGCATGTACTATATTCACATTTAAAAAAAGGTGGAATAAAAATCTTCAGTGCAGTTTGTGGGATCAGTCCTACAGCCTGGGAAAAAAATGTATTTGTGTTCCTCATAGTACTGATTTGATTATTCTGCTAAGTCAGAGCTGCCAACCTTGTACTGTGCCTTTACTCTTGGACCCTGGATTACCACCAGGAATATAAGCAGAAACAGGAAACTTCACACCCTTAGAGTTAGCTATCAGGCTGGTTTTAAATAACAGATACGCTCTGATAGTACTTGAACATTATACAAGGACATCTCTACATTGACTGAAAAATTTGTGCAAGATCAAGGATTATTGGTTCTAAAAGTTGTTTATTTTTGCCATAACATATAGTTGAAAATATAGTGTATAATTCCATACAAATAGATGGTTTGCAGCATTTTAATATGATGTCCCAGATTCAGCTGGGTTAGAGCCAACTTCTCAGTCGCTGATACAAGGCAGTGTTTAAGATTCAAAATGAGAATGGTGTTGATAACAGACCGATGTCCTGGTTTTCTGCTTATCCTAGGTTAAGGTCTTTTTTTCCTTGTCTCATGCTCTGCCAGTGAGGAAGTGTGCAAAAGAAACTTGGAGGGAGCATAGCTGACCAAAGGGATATTCCACACCATAGAACATCATGCCCAGTATATAAACTGGGAGGACTTGCCCACAGGGGCAGCTGATCTGGGCTTGGGAAGGAGGGCCTGGAACCAGTCAGTGGTGGTGAGCAATTGCATGGTGCATCACTGTTTTTTTCCTTTTTATTATCATTATTATTATCGTTTGCCATTATCACTGTATTTTAGTTTATTTTCAATTATTAAATTGTTCTTATCTCAACATACAAGTTTTACTTTGATTCTCCTCCCCATTCCACCAGAGTGAGGAGGAGAAAGGGGAAGGGGAGATTGAGTGAGTGGTTGCCTGGTGCTTAATTTTCATCTGGGCTTAAAAACACAACATATGGTTAACTGAAATTATGTCATAAGAAATCTCCTTCTAGTATATACATATGATCTATGATTCTGTCCAGTGAGTGCCATGATTTAAATTTGTATCATGGTTTACATTTAAGAAAATTCTACCATAAAATCATAGTATTAAGACTAGGGATTCTTTGCATCTCTTACAAATTTTGTACTTTCGTTTCTGTTAAAGGCATATTTCTCCTTATCCTGTTTATTTTAGCCAAATGCAACTGTCTTCATTGCACTTTGGTCCCAGTTTCCTTCTAATGTTCTCAAAGTCTTTGCTTTGCCTTCACAGGATTGCCAAAGCAGCACCCATGTTTGCAAAAACTGGAGGGTTTGGGATTTGTGCTGTAACTGTATGACTCCTTCCAGAAAGACATAAAACCAGCAGCAGTGTTAGTGTATTGTCCTAAGTCTCCAAAACGGGACAGATACAATTTCATATTTTCTACTCTGTATTTTGCACTCCAAAGACACAGTTACCCTATTCTGATAAATGCACCAGGTTTTCAACATGCTTCCATTTTAGCTCATATATAAAAAATATAGCATTAGAATAATCTTAACATTTTTTATTCTCCTCCAGTAATGGCAAAATGAAAACAGCTATAGAAGATATATTTTTCCAGAACATATATTTCATATATAGCCTGAGTAAAAGGGACGTGATGATGAAAAACTACCAACAACAGGATCCTATTGGCCATACTGAGCAGCAAGATGAGAGTGTTGTTCTTTCTGTTTTTTTCTTTTTGTTCTTTCCCTACAGCAATCTAATTACCTGCTTTCATTGTCTTGAAATTCTTTTTAAAACCTCTAAATCATGGAAAAGAATTGTCATATTCTTTCCCATGTCTGATAATTCAGTGGCAACATTATCAGCACCT
The DNA here is from genome assembly GCA_013400975.1 of Atrichornis clamosus. Lineage (NCBI taxonomy): Eukaryota > Metazoa > Chordata > Aves > Passeriformes > Menuridae > Atrichornis > Atrichornis clamosus. Next base: position 60,460 of record WBMZ01002995.1, read on the forward strand.
GGTGTTTTGTTGTTCCTGAGCTCCTGATTGCCTCTCGAATCACTTCAAAATTTAATTCTTCCACAAATAGCTCATGTGTCTGGGAGACAGCTTTTTATTCACTATTAAACATCTCCTTGTAGTGGACACATAAAAGTACTCTTCCTTGCTCTTCTGTAATTGAGTTTTTTATAATGAAAAGGATTTCTTATTTGTTCTTTATCAGACATAGACGTGGTTAATATCCTCTCTTCCATGCATCAATACCTTTATAAAATGTATTTATTTTACTAATCTTCCTGACCTGATTCATCTTTTTCCCCAAGCCATGGAAGTATTGCCTTTCTTCTTATACTGCTGGCCTCTTGAGTTTCCTTGTGGCTTTAGAGGGTTTCTCATTCAGAGTTCAGTTCTGATTCTGAAGGCTACAGCTTTGCTATATGACAATCTCAGTGGCTTTCCTGCAATCTTTATCAAACCGTTCTTTTTCCATTACTTTTGAATTGGTTCCTACAATCTGTTCTAATGTTTTCTTTACCATTTCTTTGCAGGGGTCCCACCTGGTATCAGTTTTCTCATAAACATTACAGAATTCCTAGAAGACTCCAAGCGCTTTCAACTTTTGACCAATATTCCTGTTCTTATTCTGGATTCTCCAGAGAATCTTTAATTTTTTCTATATCTCATCTGCTTTATTTCATTTTGCTCAGTTCTTGGTTGTAGCTAATCATTTTCCTCCAGTACAGAGAGCTCACCTGCAGCCAGCACCCCTCAATTTCCACTGTCCTGGCTGTCACCTCTATATAATTAGTGCCTTGTGTAATTTGATTGATACCAAACTATTTTGAGGTACTCGCATATGCTTTTGAATATTCTCATGAGCAAACAACATGACCTTGACAGCCACATCTTTGGGTGATACTAATTCTGTCTTTAATGTTTTCATCTGGATCCCATACATCTTCCTTCCCTTCCTTATGATATCAAACATCCAGGAAAACACTGGTAACTGAAACAAACTTGTCTTTAGTTCTTTAGAGAATCAATCTTGCATTTTATGATCAGTGAGCTTCATCAGACTGACAGAAGTGTTTTTCTGGTACCTCCCCTTAAACCACGGGCAGGAGTGCAGAGAGAACAGCAAACCCAGATGCTGCTGACAGCAAAGTATTCACCAGTGATCCAGGTCCCATTTCATTCTCTGTAATTACTTCTCCATTCCAAAATAGTGCCAAACTCCCAACTTCATGAGATTTGTTTCCTAGTCCTATTGGTTATTTCACAACTGAGATAATCACAACTAAGAGGTTCCTGGTTTATGTAAATCCAAAATGCTGGATGTTCATATTCTCCAGTATTATTTCCACAGCTCAGGTTATTCAACATAAAAAAATAAAGTGGGTATCTGAAGCTTTTGGTATTTTCCAGTTTCAATTTCACCACTGCTTTGGCCCTGGAAATTCCATCTTACTTTTTTAACTAGGACCAGCTCATGTTACTCAGAAGAAAGAGTGCTTAGAAGAGGGGTATACCCTCTCAAAACCAGTTTGTGGAACCACTGAGCCCATTTCTTTGCAGAGGACTTTTCTCAGGGATTTAAGTGTAGCAGGTGTGACATCCTGGGAATGCTCTTTGATTGGGGAACTGTTGGTGTGGTAAAACTATACAGTTATCTTATTCTGGTGTGCTTTGAGGGTGATGTTTCAAGTTGGAAACTTTGTATTTAGGAGAAGAAAAATTATAAAATGTCTTTTTTTTTCCCCTCTGCTAGTGAAAAAATCTAAAACTGGGAAACAGATTTTGAGAACTTGTGCTAGCATAGGTATTTGAAGGGACTGTACCAAAGAGGCTGAGTGCTGGAGACCTCCTCTCCCAGAGATAAGGATATTCTTCACTTCACAGCATCAGAGAAAGCTCTACATATTTATCTGATTTTACACTACTTTGAGGAAGCCACTGGAAAAACTCAGAAGCATCCCTGTTTTATTTTTTTCTAGTAAGGCTTATATATTTCTATGTATTATTCTTATCCCTGCACAGGCACTGAGTAAACACTTTCCTTAAGGCAGCATTAACTACAAATAAAAGAGGAAAAAAAATTAAAAATAGTTTTCTCTAGAGATAGTGATTCCTGAAAGCTTTGTCCACAAGATACAGGAAAGAATCACTTTGAGTTAGGTCCCACGAGTTTCCTAACTCATAAAAATATTTTGGGCAATATTTTCATGGATATCTCTAATTTTGTTTCCAATTTTGTGTTTCGCTTTCCAGACATGAGATGTTAAGGTCCTAACAATAGAAATACATTAAACAAGAGATGGTCTTTTTCTTTATCATTAATTAAAACACCTCAGTATTAGAAAATGAGCATTGCTGTGCTTTTCTATCCACTTCTGATTAAGCAGAAATGAAATATTATGATAATGTTTGTTCATTTCAGGCAACAGGTAGAAAAAGTGATCTATTCTTACAACAGCTTGGATAAAGTCCAGAATGTCTGGTTTCGAGCTCATTGTAACAACTCTCCATAAGTCCAACTGATTTTGATAAACACTGGCATCTTAATATTTATTTTCCATATAGCCTCGTCTGCAGCTCTCTCGATGTTGGAATTATCTTAATGAACGGGAAACTTGTTTTGGTGCATAGAAATTAAACAATTCATATGGTTCAATTTCTAACAAGGCCCTTTCTGATAAGTCAAGACCAAAGACATCCCTATATATTAAGCTTCAGGTTAAAACTCTGTGTGTCAATGCAGCCAGCTCACCAGGAGGTTGTGGGTCCCCTTGTGCTTCAGTGATAATAAACACAAGCATAGCCCAGGTAATCTGCTGGCAGATGCAAACTCCCCATTTTGCTCCTCAACGTCTTCCCCTCTAGCTTTTGTCTGTCTTTTCCATTTAGACTGTAACCTCTTCATTGCGGGGTACCTCCTTCAACCCCTCTTTGCCTATTGCCAGGAAAAAGGAATCCCAGTCCCAGGATGGTCTCTAGGTGCTGCTGTAACACCAGTAATAATAAATGCTGCTACAACTATTTTTCCAGGTATTAAATCAGGATCAGTACTGCCTGGTGTCTGTGGCTCCTCTGAAAGCGTTGGATAGAAATGTCATATTTTCAGTTGACTGTGGTTCTGACACTGCAGAGCTGGTGTCCAACTCATGCTGCATCCCACTGGGCTGACCAGCTTCTCTCACCCGTACTGGGGCATGATGAGGATCTGCCTGTCCCACAGCTTGCAGCCCACATTTCAAGCCATTAATGCTTTGACCAAACAGGAGCATGGTACATATATGCCCCTTTCAGACTAGTGTATGAGGAATTTTGTCCAAAATATGGCCTCTCCTTTCACCTATTTCCATTCCTCTGAAACTGGCAAGCTCCCTTGAACTTGCTATCAGAGGAAAAAAAAAAAGAGGTTATTTCCATGAACTTGTCACATGTTTATCTCCTCAGTTGTGCCAGCAAGGGTGCTGAGTGGCGACATCGCAAGACCAGAGTGAGATAGACAAACCAACCATTAATCCTTACAAGGTGAGGTAGGACAAACGCCTCCAGTACTGGTTCTATCCTTGCTTATTATATGCATTTCTAGCATCAGTTAGCTCTGGTGCTCTCCACATTACAACTGGAAAATGTTAATACAGCTCAGCTCTGCGGAAAGGCATTTCCTCCCATGACTGGTTAAAGCCACTGCAGGTTTTGTGTAGTGTCCCTATCACTATTTCTTATTTAATACTACACGTATTGTGGAACTGGAGAAACAAAAGCAACAGGTATGCAAGTACCCAGTGAGAAAAGGATGCTGTGTGACCCTAACTAGACAGGGAAAAGCAGATATTTGGTTGCCAATTATGCATTTCCTTCTCTCTACTGGAGTTGAACCATCTCACCTGTCTTTGTAGAAGTACTTTGAGAACAATGGAGCAAAATACCATATGCAGCCATGTATTATTAGTAGTATAATTTTTGTATTATTAGTAGTATAATTGTTGCTATTATTACTATTGTTAACTACAGTAAAACCCCAACATTTTGTTTTCTAGTCTCGTTGTGTGCTGATGATGTCCTCTGGTAGACTTACTATGATACTGTTAAAATGCAACCTTCTGACCCCATTATGTTTTGATGACTGGCCACTCAGCCCCTCTAAATAACATTGTTTAAAACTATATCAAATAGCAGTTAGCAATTTATACTCTTAATCTAAGGAGACATTTGGAAAAAAACCCCACAATATATCAAAGTGATCATGGTTACTGCATGCACATTGTAACAGCCAGTCTGAATTCCACTCATATAATATGGATGTTCTACTTCATGTAATTAAAATTAAATCAGATTATGGAGATTTTATGCTCAGAGAGGAAATAAAATCACTGTCATGTACGAAGTGGTCAGTGAAAATCAGTGATAATTAGAGGTACTTATTACTTCTTGATGCTTAGGGCAGAGTGCTTCTGAGAGTCTGCTGGGCAGACTGTGGAGGTGTTCAAAAATCTCATGACAGAAATCAATTCATAAAAATTCCTCTGAAGTCAAAACTCAACATAAGAATTTTAGTACAGTGGATGGAGCATAAAAAATAGAGAAGCTAGCAGGCTTTAAAAAAAACAGCCAACAACAAAACAACAAACTACTGAACAAGCAAATTAAAAAAAATGAAAAAAACCCTACACCCCACACAAGAGACAGGTAAGTAAACAGGGCAGTAATCATTTTCCTGTTAAACTATTTTGTCCTAATATGAAATACTGCTGGTGATACAGCTGCCAGAAAACTATTATTTTTACAATTTACATTGCAGTGCAATTTCCGGCATGAAAAACTAAAATGGAAAATAGAAGAGTGAGGGAAAATTTTTTGCTGGATTTCAATTTTGGAGGATTCTTAGAAGCAAGAAAATTGACCTACTGGAATAATTTAGCATTTAGTGTGTGTTCATACCTTGTTTCTTCAGAGGACTAGCTACGTTCTGAGGGGAAGTACAAGAACTCTCATGTAAATAATTACCTAATCATCCACCCACAATTTTTTTCCCAACTCCTCCACTGTCCCCTACATTCACCTGCCTAGAAAAACAGCATGAACTTTACAGCATTTCCAAAGTTTTTGAAGTTTAAATCAACCAAAAATCCAATGGCTTCCTGGATTCAAGTTTGAATGGTATTTAGTTCTTGCCTTTGTTAATACTTTGCAACAGTGAGTGCTAGTGGTTTAAAAAGCATTAAGCCCATTTCCATACATGTGGATCTTGCATTTTCTGCCTTGCTTGAATGGTGCCTTGGTCTGGTGTTGAGTAAGGCTGGAGAGAGCCCTTCCTTTTCCCTCTCCGAGCCGCTGCCAGCCGTGGAGGTGCCGGGTGATGGGACATCTGTAGCTCTGGCTGTGCAGCCCGGGCTCTGGCTGCCCTGCAGCCTGGTTTGTGCATTGCTGTGCGATGTTCTCTGCTTGACACTGGCCATATATTATCACCAGAGGCACTGATGGGGTACACAGTGGCAACCTGGTGCCCACAGAGGGCCTATGCTGCCTCTTCCAACACACCTTCGGATTCAGCAATCTCTTGCTCTCACCCATGAAAAGTAATTCCAGCTTGGAGTTGGCAGTATCCATGTGCTCAGTGTAAGACTTGGTGCACCAATATTTACACCTCCTGACTTGGAAGCTGGTTTGTTTCTCTGATCTCGTTCATGAAAGCATCCTATTTTCTGCTTAGAGGTTCATCCGTTCTTGCCGCCTCCTTGGCTTTCAACGATGTTATAATCCTGTGAAGGGTAAAATTCTCTTTGGTTGCAAGGAAGTCTTCAAGGAACGAGCAAGTACTTTGGGGAGGCGGCGGGAGATAAATGCTAGTGATGTTAGCATGACAAATGGTGGTCCTTTGTTTTTTATTCCCTGCAACTTAAGATGACACTGCTGTTTCTCATTTTTAATTAATAGAAGAAAATATAATCAGAATATTTATTCTGACTATGTTCTGATTATAAGCAGCTACAGAAGAAAAGGCAAAAAATCAGACATGTTCAACCCCATCCATGAATCTGAAAAGCATGTTCTTTCCTAAGTGTCCTTTCCTCTGGCCTGTCACTCCAAGGTAGACATCAAGTGTTGGTATTTACTCAGCGCACTGACACTGGAGAAGCTGCCCAAAAACCGGTAGAAGTCTCTTTCTTCACTGATGCCAAAAGCTACGGCCAAAACTGGCTACTAATTACAGTGATCAGAGAAGGGACAAGCTCCAAATTGCTGTGCAGGACTTGCTGCCCTCACAAAGGTCATTTTGAATTCACATCTATGTTTATGAAAGCTGCGGCAATCAGCTCTACAATAACTTAATATTTCGGAAGGAAAGACTAATAAGAGGTGTTGTCCTGAGGTCTGTGCCATGCTCAGAGCTGAACTGATTCATGAAACACCTCAACTGCCTTTGAACTGTCTTTCTTTGACTTTTAAATCTGTTCACAAAACAAGTGTGCAGCATAATTGGCAATTCAGCCTTGACACAGGCACAGAATTCAATCAGAATGAATAGCAAAACTAGCTGTATGGTGAGCCAGCCCCTCACCTGTCCATGGTAGGGGAGCCTAGTTATTTCAATTTCTTTCCTAATTATTTTACTGGCACGTTAAATTCTTTTTCAATCAAGCTAAGTGATCATAGAATTTAGTACTGTCATATGTTTAAAACAGCATCAGGAAGCTGAATTGGTCATTCAAGGATTTTAATCCTTGGTTTTCCTCATTGATTTAATTTTCATTAAATGTGAAATTTTTAGCAGTCTGTTAAGAATGAGTGTGGCAGAGGAATAGAACAGAAGCAAAGCCCCTGATCTGAAAGTGTAGAGGAAGCACCAAGCAGATCAAGAGCTGACACCTTAGGTCTGTAGAGGCTGCACTTACCACAAATTAGTCGAAGGTGCAGACCACGTACTTCCTAGAGAAGAATGCATAAGTGGAAATCTTGTCTGAGGGCGGACCTGCCTATTTGGGCCGTGTTGATGAAAATGCTTACTTTTTTTTCCTGTTTGGGTTATTTTAGCAGGTTACCTGAGGCTTTGTTGTTCTGTCTTCCCCCCATTTAGCAACATGTTTCCTGGTCAATAGGACCAAGCTCAGTTATAATCTCATTTATATCTGCAATTCCCAGTGAGTTCTAGCTAATGTATAAGCTGCAGCACCTTTCCTGCATCAGTGATTTTTGTGAGTATGAGGGATGCTGCAGCTGAGGAGAGGCAGAGGAGCAGCTGGAGCAGCATCAGGCTCTGCAGCCTTGGAGGAAGAGTTGCAGCCGTGGAGAGGCTTCACCTTGATGCCTGCAGTGCTGAGTGCCTTTAGAGAGGCACTGACTGTGATATGGGATTTTCTTGTGTCCCAGTGAGAAAAAAGGTTTTTCTGTGAGAGGCAATGAGTGCAAACACTCTCTTAACAACACTCAGAAACGCTGTTTCATGACACCACTTTTCGCAGCAAAAACTACTTGCTTATTCACTATCACACTCAACCCTTGCTACATGATATACTTGGCACCTTTTATAATTTTTCTACCTCTGCAGTTCCTGTATTGGTCTCCATTGACTAAAGTGATATAGATAGTAGAGGATAGTAGCAGTTCCCCAAACTATGGACATTAAGCTCTTATATGCTGAAAAAAGGCTTCATCTTAACCAGGCATGGAAAAAGAGACAGTGAAAGAACACAAAAGTTGAGGCCCCATCTCTTCACCCAAAGAAACAAATAATGCATAGCATACATAAGGGAAAGAAGAGCTGGAAAGTGAGAAAGGCGAAAGGAGCCATAAACCAAATTTTTGCCTTTTATAGGTGAAAACATTACAAAAACTGTATTTTTATTAAGATTTCTCTGGGGCCTATGCTATAGAAATTGTTGGGTTAATGGATTTTTCTGACATAGCACCTTGAAAGGACCACGGCTGATAGAGAGCTGTAATGATAGGTGGTCTGATTGCCGTGCGTAGGGTAGGGCTCCATACCTGGCTTTCCAGAGGAAAGCTCCAGCATTGGTAACCAACTAGTGGTAGGGAAAATTTCAGGGGCTCTTTCCCACACCCCAGCCCCTCTTCTGCTGTAGGATTTTACATAAGAGGAGATGATCATGACCTTTGGCTTTTCCTGTTGTGGTATGAACGTCCTTGAGGAAAGGAAGTGGTTGGTTTGTCTAGACAAATCTCACGGGATAGAACATGTAAGAGGCCCAGGCTTTTAACCCATTGTGAGGGTTGTGTCCTGGATCAAGTTTAGAAGTTTTATTAGAGCAAAGACTGGAAACTTTTGACTCCCTGTTTACTTGAGATGGCAAATATTTCTGCATGTCCTGCAGTAATCCTTTATGAAGTGGTCATTTATGTCAGCAAAGATTTTATAGTAATAGTTCTCTGCTTATTCTCTGTTTTCATTATTATTACAACAGAAGGATTCAAACACAGACTCTGTGCATTAAACTCCTTCCTTTCTGTGCTCTGCAACTTTCAGCATCATGCACGTGTGAGGAGATTCCTTCACACTGCTATGCCCTTTCTAAAGCTGCTGGTACAGGAGTGCCAGCCTCATCCTCTCTTTCATTTATTTATTGTAGACAGTACCAGCAATCTTGGCTGTATATTTCAAGGAATTTTCTATTTTAAACTGTATATTATTGTATTGTGCTTGCATGGCCTGGTTTCAGTAGAGGTGGGGTTACAATGGTGGCTACAGACCTAAAACAATTATCTCTGTGTGTGTATATGTGTTCACATGTTTCTATTAACACCTAGTTACTGGTAATGATTGAGAAAATGTCTGCTTTTATAAGAATATGGGGGATTTTCCCTGACTTTTTGAATTAAAGAAATAACTCTGAGCACATTAACACAATGTAAAAAAAGCTGAGAGAAAGATCCACAAGGTCATTTAAAAAATAACCTCTTAGACATTATTCAGAGAACTAGCAAAGAGATTCTTCTTCTAAAGAGAATCTCCTAATCTTCTATAGTCTTGTTTAGTGTTTCAGTGCTTTTTGTAACAAAGCAAGGCTAATATCACAATACTTCTAAGTTATTAAAACTGAGAATAAAGTGTGCTTCAGGGAATTTCCTTTGGCACAAAGAGAACATTTTTTATCAGATCTGTGACTCCAAAGCAGTATGGGTTAGAATTTTTTGTGGGCTTGTACTTCACAGCTCTGCATCTGCATTTCATGAATTGAGAGAAAAAAGGCACTTCTTAGCTGCTACCAATCTCTCTGACACTATGAATGAAATGATGAGCCCATCTCAGAGATCTCCCAGTATCCTGGAGGACAAAACTGGTGTCCCCAGAAGTTTCAGACATTCTCCATGTCAAGAATGCATCTGAAACATGTCCTGAGGTCTCACACTGGAAGGGAAATACTGCTGATGGAAAATTCCTATGGAATCAGTCACAAATATCTCTCTTTCCTCAAAGAATTTTTGTTCTGACATATCCCAGCTATGGATGAGTCAGGCCAAAACCAAAGACTTTCTAATTCCCTTTATAGCTGTGTGAATAACTGAAACAGTTGATATAGATCTCTGTATGTGCAGGTGTTGAATCTTCTGTTGAATAAATCTAAGTACAAGAATATTTGGACTGTTGCTTGAGCACCAGGAAAGAGGCTGCTGAGATGAAAGGTATGTATGTACAGCAGCCCCCAGAGTGCCACGCAGAGCACCAGGGTGCTCCATGAGGTTGATGTTCCTGAGGATGTGACCTGAAGTTGCTCACAAAGAAAGCTCGGGCAGAAGAGTTAAATCTGGCATGTCACTCTTCTCTGAGGTTTGAGACATTTTCTCATATTTTCTCATAAAAACTGCATTTAGGTCCCCCTTGGGCAGAAACAGGGATGGGTTGTGGGTTCCATCTCTATTGAGAATCTCTCTCATGACTCAGCTGGCATCTTCTGCACAAGTGTGCTGGGTCTGGCCCTGGCACATGGGTGTGTTTTGCTCAGCCAAGTGAGCAGCAGATCAGCTGGAACCCCAAGGGTCACTCACCATTAAAACCAAATGCTCCACAGCTGAATTCATCCTCTCAGTCAGAGCAGGATGTCACACCACTGCTGCCCATGGTCTTCAACTGATGTCACCCAGAGGGTGGGGTCTCAGGGGAATGCAGACACTCCCTTGAGATGCCTTTGCCTGCTGAGTATGGGGCCCCCAGTGCCCTTTGCAGACTCCTACAGCCTGTTTGGAGGGGGATGGACATCCCTCCTCTGCCCCAGGACCAGCCCCACCATGCCTAAGCTCCAGATACCCACATCCTCCTGTGCATCTCACTGTCTTGAAGTTGCTTCCTGCCTCACGGATCATGGCGAGTGCTTCTCTTTCTTTCCAGAGCTCTTGCTCTTGCTCTTGCTTGCTCTCTCCCTCTTTATGAGGGTGTAACCTGCATGTTTTTTCAGAGCCTCCAGGAGGAGGTTGTTTACAAGCATTCATCATGGCAGCTGTGTGACTTGATATATCCAACAAATGTGAAGTGGAACAGAAGAAACAGAAGTACTCACAGGTTTTGAAACAAAACAATGTTTTCAGGCAGAGCTCAGTCTAGGCCTGCAGGAGAAAGTGCTTCCCAACATGGTGAAAGTTATTAGCCTTTGACTCCTGCTCATAAGCAGACTAACAACCTCCAGTCTTACTATGCTTATCAGTTGCTCCTCATGATTCATCTTCAGTGTGAAAACTTACTTTGAAAAGAACCAATGGATTTCCTATATTCATCCAGACAGTGATCTCTGCAGAGAGCATCAGGTGGCTGCTTAAGCCTACCCTTTCCTGCTTAAATCTATGCTGGGTACTGCTATTTCTCTGAGAGATAGGAGGGCATCTGAGGAAATAATCCTGTGGACAAAACTTGAAGATAATCTATTTTGCTCTAACGGTTCAATAGCAGACTAGTCGTATGAAAGCTGGGGAATTAGAGCTAATACCTTTGCACTCCTCTGACTCCCTTGGCTCCTGGTGTGCATTGATGCAAGAGGAAGAGAATAAGAACCCAGTTATTCTCCATTTCAGTGACGCTATATCTAATCACAAGTAGCACATATCGAAGGCACAGAAAAGCCTTGGGGATACGCTGATCAGTCACCTGGTAAAATAGAATGACTCACATAAAGCTCTACTTGGAATATTTCTTCTACTTAGTCCACTGCATGTGCTGAGCCTTTACTGTAATACATATGAGGTCTAATTTCCCTCTCTCCCTACATGTATTTTTTCACCTCCCTACAAGGAGTCAGTCTGTTCAGCCATCACTCTTTCCTGTGCCTCCTGAATCAAACTCAAGACATCTCCTGGTACATTTCCTGAACATATACAGCTGAGCAGACTACCAGGTAAAGTCAATTTACATAATGAAACTATTATAAAACTCTGGAACTTGTTTTACAGTGGATGATTGTCCTTGTACCCAAGGGATGGGAGGAAGAATTTTCCCTTTTACCCAAAATCTGAACATCGTAAATTTGACTGCCAACATCACCATGGAAATTAAGCCGTAATTTGTAATCTTTGGGATACAAATGGCATCATGCTATTATTTTCAGAATGCTGCACTTTGACACCTTCCTGTTAAATTAGTGCATTCTTTTAACAAGTCAAGTGTCAAATATAGTTCTCAGAATTTATTAAAGGTGATACACAGCAGGAAATGATAGCATTTAACAAATCTGGTTCACTAGTCTGGGATCCTACCTTTAAAAACATAATTGTCTTTTGTCTTCATTCCCTGATGTGTCCTTCCACCTTCTGCCAGGGACAATCGAACACTCAGGCATTCAGCTTCTCAGCCATTTTCAAGATTTCTTTCCACATTATCACCTCATTTCTGCCCTTCTGTTGTAGGATATGGCCTTTATAATTCTGCTTTTTTTTTTGCAAGGGGCTTTCTGGGAAACAGATTGGGGATTGACCTGGGTTAAAATAAATAATTTTTTAAAAATTATTTTTAGTTCATAACTTGTTTGCCAACACCAAGCAGTGGTGCCGATGAGGGCAGCATGTGGTGTGGCAGCAGGAACAAAGCACCTGGGAAGAAGTGGGGGCATTCAGGGAAGAGATGGGTCAAGATCTTCTTAGTCTGGCTTTGCTACCAGGTGTAAAATCTAAAAAGGAAAATCTAGGTTTGGTGCCTGGATTGAAGAGAAAAATAAGTTCTCTTTCAGAAATGCAAGAACCTGGATCTGTTTCTAAAATGAATGAACTGCTAAATTCCAGAGGATGTATAACCCACAGTTAAATATTTCTGACATGGAGGAGACACTAGGAAAGACATTTTAGTTTAGTTTTAAGCAAGCCTTATTTATGGTGAGAGAATAATGTGACCTGTTTTTTGCAGAAAGATTTCCAGAGATTCTAGTGAGGAATAGTTTCTGTTTATAAAAGAAAACTCTATTTTATATAGATTTTCTTAAAGTTACTTTCTTTTAATGGTGATAACTGTCCATGAGCCTGTACTACATGGTAATGAAAAGTTTAACCTTTCATCCAGCGCTGTGGATTTACTAAGTCATTTCATCTTTCTAGGAAATGGAGATGAGTGTATATACATATGGAGTGGGGATGTGTATACATGTATATACATGTATATACATACATGTTATCTGATAGGAAACTGCCAAGCAACTTTTCATCTGCGTAGGAATTCCACAGTGCTCCTTTTTGTCCATCCTGAACAATAAATCCTATTTAGTTTTTGACAGTTGGCCTCAATTTCCCACTAAAATCTTGTTGTTTTTATCAGCAAAATGCAAAATTCCAAACGTGGCAAAAATTAACCTGAGGAGTGATGTCTTTGTTCTGTTATTTCTTGGTACCTGTAAAAAAAAATGCAACTCTATTCTAAAGTCCATAAAAAAATTACTTTCTGAAGGAAATTTAATCTGTATATGAAATAGCTCCAACTCTCAAATTCTGCATTAATTTCAAATTGAAATGGATGCTTTTTTTTTAAGCAAGAGAATGCTGTTTTTTTATTTCCTTTTCCTGAAGAATAACACTACCACATTGCTTGGAGCAATACTGCTGGATATTGACAGCTGACTTTATACAGGGCAATTAATTTATAAAAATTAAGCCTGTCTATTGTGATATTACTGGAACAAGTCAATAGGTATCAGTCTGCCTTTATCACATTTGCAGCTTGCTTTCATTAGCTCTTGTTTCGTTCCTTTATCCTGGGTTTCATATTTCTTTTAAAGATGCGAAATGTTCATTTTATCAGTTGATAGTCTAGCATTTATGTGGTCTACTTAAGAGCAAGGTCTAATTAAGGGCAAAAAAGGAATAACTTGAATCCAAAAATAAGAGAGCTACAGTAAATACAAGTTAAAAAAGCTAGGAAGAAAAATTTTTCATGACAGGGGGGAAGGAAGTAAACTGATATTTCTGGTGGATGTACTCTCCTCTGCTCATTCATGGAGGGCAACTGGGACCCTGGCATTTGGACAGCATGGATCACTTGAATGGGCAAAGGGAATAAAGCAGAGTCCGGTGGGCCTCAGGCTGGGGCCACACCATAGCTCTCTCTTCTGCTACACAGAGAGTCCAGGGCTCAAAAACTAGCAGCTTGAAAGTGGCCCTGCTAGCAAAAATCAGTATTGGACAGGCTGAAAGCTGCAGTAAGCTGTGAGTTAATGAGTGACCTGCAGAAGGCTATGTGAGACTGTCACGTCTCAGTTTTCCTCACCTCAAAGAAAATTTACAGGACTCTGCTCATTTGGTTAGTGGGAAATTGGCTTAGTGACTTCCTGATCTACTCCCTTCCTTCCTCTGCTGCTTCCAGCTTGCCTCAGGCTGGTAGTTAAAAGCCCTGTGAAAACACAGAGGTTGGGTCAGGCTCTGGCTATCAGAAAAAATTAGATAGGGAGGGAGAAGAGTCTAGCTCAAGAGTGTGAGGACTATCTCAGCAGCTGAAGGTGTGGCACAGAGAACTATGGGACTGCCAAGAGATTCATGGGCATCTCCAATATCCTGATAAAAACAATACACTGTAAACAGGCAAACTATGCCTGCACTACCTCCACATGAAGTGAAAAGACCTCACAATAGCTGTTTCTGTCAAGGTGCAGTTTATTGGATAGGTGATTAGCTAAACTTCTCTAGTTTGGTGTGAGTATATTTAAGAATTCTGCAAACTGGGGAAAACTTGGAATATAATTGGGAAAAATGGCAGATTTATTATAAAACCTTAGGTGGGTGAGTTTCTCAGTGTTTATTCTGCTATTTAAAAGAAGAAGGAAAACTTCCTTTCCTTTGTGTGTGAGGTTGGGAGGAAAAAATAGTACGTATTCTATGAGCGACTTCAAGTAGCTTATAAAATGAATAATCAATAAAAAGAATAATGTCTTTTCAAGCTAATGTCTTATAAATAAAAGCAGCTTTCAGCACTCATTTAACTGCTAAAGCATGCAAGATACTGCAATCATCAGCTAGACATGTGAAGATCAAAATAAATCTCTAATGTGGAATCTAGACTCTGCTGCTTATCAAGTAAAGAAACTTTTTGACACATGGTCTCAAGTCTGCAGTTTCTGTGGGCTGAGTTCATATCTCTGATGTCAACCTTCTCCTATCACAGGCTGTCACATAAATGAGTGAGAGAGGAACCTGTGCTGAAGACTGGATATCTCATCTCACAGTCTCCTTTACATAGACTAATGTGTGAGGCTTTTCATTTTTTGACACACACTAATAATAGTTGCTTTCTGTGTTGTCTTTTTCCTCCCTTGACATGACTGAGTCAGTCTCCTGGGACCAAAGCTCAGCTGTAACCTGCAGGAATGAGGCATCCTGGATCAATTCTTTAGGCTTTGGAGGACCTAAATTCAATTCTTTGTTCTTTGCACAGTGGTAGGGAAGAAGTGGCCGATGACATGTTACTGGCACATACTTCATAAAATGAAGGAAGTAGCATGTTTTCTCATCTCTCCCATGCTTTAAAAATGGAAACCTTTGCCCTGCCAAAAGCATATTTAAGTAACCTTGTTATCTGTGCTTTGCACAAATTGATGTAGACAGCTAAAGGTATAAGATTATTTGCTTATTTTTCCACAAGGTTCAATGGATGTTATATAGTCAAAGGCAAATATACTTTCAGGTGTCAACTATCATTGCCAAAAATTTGCATTTGTAAAACTAGAGCAAAAGTACTCAGTAGAGGATGTGAAAAGAAAAAAATATTCACATGAAACACATTGCAGAAGGAGGAAAAGCAAGGAATTTGGTAAAATGTAAGACAGCCTCTGCAAATATTGACCCTGGAAATAACAGTGCTTTTGTGATGGGAATATCAGACACTGGAAGAGAATAGACTTGCCCATCACACCATGGCCCAGAAGCTGGTGGGGGAATACAGCAATCTGCGTCGACCTCTGCCCGTAAGGTCCTTCTGAAAATGCCACCATGGAGATGTCCTTTGAGGGACAGGAGCCTGCTCCAAGCACCATTGAGAAGATGATCTGGAGCCCAGATCTCTTCAAGGTTGCAATACCCTTTTGGATTCCACATTTTCATTGTGTATTTACTTTAAGGGAGATCTGGGCAAAAGGAAATTGGGGTTGGGTTCTTACTGTGCAACACTTCACTTGGTGCAGTGCATATTTTTCGCAAATATATCCAGTACACTTACTTAAGGGTACTTACTTAGAGTACTTAGGAGTACCGAGTCAGAGACTGGGCCATTGTAGGCTTTATTTCAGCATATATGCTGAAGTAGTTTGAGGCAATTTTTACTAGAGCTCTCAGGTCTTTGTGCTTCTGCTGCTGTTTTCATTTATTGTGAAGAAATAGACATTAAGAGAGAGAGACACATCTAAAGAGGCTTACAGATGCAAAAACATTCATTTCAAATTGTGAAACTATTCTAAACATAAGAATTATAAGCAATGCTCAAGACTCAGTTGAAATCTAACACTGAGTGTTAAGACCTACAGCCTAATGCAGAGACAATGCAGACACACAGAAACTATCATGTAAAAGTAATCACATAAAAAAGAACTAATTTCCACCTTTCCAGTTCAAAGCAGCTGTTCATCTTCCTTTTAAATATTTTCAGCTTTCTCTCAGGTCTACGACAATATTGTATTCACAGACATCCTTATTCTTCTTCTAAATGTCAGGATGTTTATTCCAAGAGATTTGAAGCTGGAGATTTAATATGCATAGAATAATTTCTTATGACAAAGCATAAAATATATTTAGCTGAACAAATATCAGCAGCAACAACTTCAGTAAATACATCTTAGGCACATACAAGCTTATACAAATTATTTATTCGACCAAATGAAAACACTTGGGTTGTATTCATGGTGAGAAACACTGTGACAATGGCAGGTTTCACTGGGACAGTCTGCTTATCTTACACAGCTGTAGAAAAAAAACCTGGGACGTTATATGGGGATACCTCGACAAGGTATGGCAAGTCTCCATTTACCTGCTTTCTTTCCAGAAAAATTCTAAAAGAACTAAGTTATAGGCTTTTGTAGCTGCATTAAGAATGTAAAATTATCCAATATTAATTGCCGGTAAAAAAAAATACAGACAAATGCAAAGGTTTCAGGCAGTTCAGACTGTGGGCTTGCAGTAAGGGTCTCCCTTGGTACTAGGGACCTCATGACTCTGCCAGCCAGTCCTCAACAGAAAGGAAGCTCACAGAAGGTTTTCAGCAGTTTTTGTTAACTTTCTGATGGGCTGTGTCTGACACAGTTGCCAGTGCTGGAATAGAGACATTCGAAGTTAGAAATGAAACAAGAAAAAAACCCATCCAATTCCTAAACTTTTTAACCTCCTATGTTTCTATCTCTACATAACCTTCTGGGGCACCAGCATAGTTTTTCAATGTTGTTGTCTGTACTCAGGTACCACATGATTGCCGCTGTGTAAAAACTGGAACAGGAGAGAGTTCATGCCGTGTTATAAAAGAACTGCCCTGCTACCTGCAGGCATGAAGCAATTGTGTGAACAACAAGTAATGTGTGGTGGTGGGGGTGGGAGAAGAAAAACAGAAATGAGATATCTGAGGAAGAAGAAAAATGCAAAACAACTGGTACTGTTTATTCCAAATGTATCTATTTGCTGCTTGCAACACTTCCTGAATGTAGTTTTTCCTTATGTATTTGCAATTGCTGATGGGTTGTGACTCAGTTTAGTCAAGTGAAGGATATTTCTTGCAGAAACATACCAGTGGTTACTAGAGAAAAAAAAATTATCTGATGAAGACCTAATTGCAGACTTTCAGTACCTGAAGGGACCCTGCAAGAAAGATGGAGAGGTGTTACTTACAAGAGCATGTAGTGACAAGACAAGGTGAAATAGCTTCAAACTGAAAGAGAGCAGGTTTAGATTAGATATTAGGAAGAAAGGTTTACTGTGAGGCAGTACTCACCACCGTGAAGCACTGGAACAGGTTGCTCAGCTAAGTTGTGGATGCCCCATCCCTGAAAGCATTCAAGGTCAGGTTGGATGGGGCTCTGAGCAACGTGGTCTAGTGAAAGATGTCCCTGCCCATGGCCAGGGGTTGGAACTAGATTATCTGTAAGGTGCCTTCTAACCCAGGCCATTCTACGATTTCATCTCCCCAAGCTGGAACAAGCTGGGCTGCCAACACTGTGCATTTATAGATAGCAGGAAAATTAGCAACCCCTACCTTGAAGAGTGTTGAAGGATAGAAAAGAGGAATGAAGGAAGAAGAGAAAGGATGACAGACCTGAGCACTATTCGGTTGTACAACTGCCTGGCTTGGCCATAGGGAGCTGGGTTTTCACACATGACAAGGAAGTCAATTCTGCCCACAAAGCAGCTGCTGCCACTCCCACCATGCCACCCCTTCCCTTCATCAGCACAAGTGCCCTGCATTTCTTAGCCCTTCTGAGAGTGGGATTCATGTAATAGCTATCCCTCCATATAGTCAGCATACTTGCTTTGTGTTCCTTTTGTCATGCTGACAGCTGCAAAAAGTTAACATCTGTGGCTCTTGGCACATTTCCTGTTCCTTGAGGCACAACTCACAGTCCTAGAATTCAGAGGCTCTGAAGGTGTCCCTGGTTGGCTTGGTTTTCACTGTGTTTGACCAGAATTTTTAAAAAAAATTCACGAAAAACAATCTGAGGAAAGATGATCTTGTCCTTATAGAGTTCATGGTTGTAAGAGAAAGGATTGAATCTGAGCAGATGATGATCATTGGGAATGTGCTTCAACAGGGCCAATGTAGCAGTGTCCAGACAGGGAGGCAAGGTGATCACAGAGAAGAATCCCAAAAGGTAAAAATATCTCAGGAGATATTTCAATTCCTCTATGAAGCAATATTAAGGACACTACATTATTCTGTCCTCCTGTGGAATAAAATCAGAAATGCATAGTGGCTAATCTGGTTGGATAAGGCATACCTGGACAACCAGAAAATCTAAGAGAAATAAAAAGTTAAAACTGTGCTAGTAACTATAGATATCTATAGTTGTTTGCCACAAGCAGGGCATGAAATTAATTCCAAAGAGAAAGGTGCAAAAGTTACAAATAAAAGAGTAGGTGCTAAATGCATAAGAAATTAAACAATGCACTACATTTTCACCCATATATCTCTTATGAGCAAGGGAGAGAAAATAATCATCAGGAAGACGATTAACTCCTTGGGACCTATTTGATGTCACTTTCACAAAAATATTAGTAGTGATTGTTATTTAAACAGTTAATGAACACTGGGGAGGCAAATTCACATTGGGAGTGGGGAAAGAATAGATTAAAGACTTTTTAGGTGAGTGGAATATGTTCAGACTGAAAGTACAAGATGAACATAACCCTGATTTTTTACAGAACTGGTGAAATCATATGTGCTTGAAGAATTTTGATATTTAACAGAAAAAAAAGGCATTTACTAAAAAAAAGCAAAGTCCCAGAACACTGGAAAACATATTATAAAGAGAAAGCCTTTTTTTAAAAGTGGAAGAAACTGTGATCTAGAGAATTACACCTTAGGCAGCTTAGTTTTAGTATTCTTAAAGATTCTAGAAGATAGTACATTCAAATAACCATAGAAATTATTTGAAATTTAGAAAATATAAACCTAAAATATAAGAAAATAAGAACAAATTGATATAGAAAAGAGATATCTAAATGACGACATAACTGAACAATATGAAAAGATGGTGGTTATCTAGAAAGCCTATGGGGATAGAGCAAGACAAAAAATCAGTTTAAGTAGAAGCAGAGAAGACACATTTTAGATTTTAGGACAAACTTGCAAATGATAAATATGTTTGGGGAATATCATTTGCAAAATAGGCTGTAGAATTTGCAGTTGCAAAGTCCCCAAGGAAGACAACCTTTTTCTACATAAAGTTTAATTTCACACCTCCCAGCAGTGAACTCTTTGTACAAGCAAGTTCCCACAGATTGCCCATGCAAGACAAGTTTTGGTGGCTTGCCTTTGATTCTGGTTGCTCAACTTTGAGATGGGAATAGATGCTTCATAATAGAATCTCTTACAGATTTGATGAGTTGGCAAGACTAAAAGTTTCAGATGAGTTGGCAAGACGAAAATGGTCCAACGTCCCTTGGGAGTGGTCTGGACAGAGGTGAGCCTGCAAGGGTTTCTGAATCTGCTCAGAGAAATTGCCCTTGCCTGTCCTGCATCGGAAGGGCAGTATGATCTGGCACCCGTATAGTCCTGGTGAGCAAGTCTTGAACTTAGGGAAAGTCCCAAGGGTGGTTTTTGCACATCAGAGCATCTCCCTTTTGGTCCTGAAACACTGCTATCAAAATGTACAGGAAGTGTTGCAGGGTTAATTTACACAGTTAGAAATGAGATGGAACTCAAGGTAAGGTGAATCGATATATCCTTTTAAAAACATTAAAGAGTTACAATTTCTGTTAGGTAAATATTCCTACTGTGTACCAAATATAGAGGGTAATGGGTTTACTTTGACCCAACTAAAAGAGGTACCTGAGATGCAAGCATAAAATAATAGTTAAGCCTTGTCAGCAGATTTACATTTAATTTTGCTCCTGAAAGGGATGCTAAAGCTGTGCAAGAAGTGAGCAGCAGCAGGACGCATACATACAGTGATCAGGTCTGTGACAGCCTTGGCTGTCTGCAGAATGTGGCATTTGTGCACATTATCACAAGCTTTATTGGACCACCAGGCAAACTTGCATCTGGAAGATGGCCACATAAATGTGGGAATTCGGAGGGAAGAGAGAAATCCCAACACAGCATATCTGACTGGAAGTGCTGAGCCTCTGCCTGCTCAGAAAACCACATCTTAAAACCTCTTTTATAAAAAAGGGCTAAAATTCCTCTTAAAATGAGGACTTTTTGCTTCCTTTTTTTTTCTTGGCAGCTGTTCCAAAACCTCACTGATCTCATGATCCACATCACTTTTGAATTTCTATTCTAAACTGGCTGTAATCTGTTTGTTTTATTTGTTCTTGTGCCAACATTGTCATTCAATTGTCATGGTCAGGGAGGAGCCACATCCCATCTCAAGCTTTGCTTTGCTCTTTGTCTGAGAAAGGGGAGTATCCATCACTTTCAGAGCCATGCACAGCGTAATGATCCCCATGGTAATGCTTGAAGGAGCTGGCTTGAGGAAACAGGACTAATGCAGCAGTGTCACGGAGCTGAAAAGACCTGCTAAGAGGTAGAGTGATCATAGCACTTCTGGGTTCATTCAGTTCTTCCTGGAGGATTTTATGAGGTAATTAACACATTAAGACCGAATTTGGGCTGTGGTTAGGGTTAGGGTCTTCCCTGAGACACTGGGATTAGGGGAGCCATTGGCAGTTCTCGTGCTGTGGCTGAAATCCAGTAGAGGACTTGTTGGCAGGAATTTGATCCAATATCCACATCCAGAGCAGCAGCTCTGTAATTCTCAGGAAAGATGCAGCATAGCTTTGGGTCAGTGACTGGCCACCATTATTGACAAAGACAAATTAGGATAAAGAAGAAAATGCAGTTCTGCCCTGCTTCTAATTCTGCTTCGTATTCCTTCATGGACAGATAAACGCCACAGAGAAACCAACAATGAAGAAATACTACATGTCCATGACCCTTGGCCTTATCCTGCAAATAAGGCTTTTCTGTGTCACACCATCTGCTTTGCTAAAAGACCTAGGCAGAATCAGTCCCTTAATACATGATTTTTCATGAAGTAATAAGGTCAGTCTGTCAATTACATCTCACTGATAACTCTGATGAAACTCAGATTTTTTCAACTCTACCTCTTGCCAGCAGCAATTTTTACATTTCCAAAACTTTCACATTTGGCTGCTAAAAACACATTCCAAAATCTAGACATAGATACCCACATAAATACAGGCTCAGACACAGAGCTCTGACTTCAGAGGGCTGCAGTCAGTTGATGTCTGAGAAAACCAGACCATTTTTACTTAGGGATGAGCTCCACATAGAGCAGTCTGATTACTCTGAGCACCTTTTCCTGTACATATAAGACCATTGCTAAAGCAGTGAAAATATTATTCAAAAGACACAGGCTAAATGTTACAGATCCTGGATTTTTAAAACCTCTCTCCAAACTAAAACTTAACCTTTATCTTAACAAAATGACTATGTGTATTTGGACTAAGAGTACCAAGCAATATTTTTCTTATAGATTGTTTAAAGGGAGAGTTAAACTGTGTTTTTATCCTTTTTCTTTAGCCCCTTGGGAAAGAATAACACAATATATATACATGGAGAGAAAAAACACAGCAATCTTTGCAGAGAGAATAAACACGGCAAGCTTTGCAGAGTGATCATTTTTTCTCTTCAGCTATTTATTTTTGGTGATATCTTATCTGGATGACAGAAAACACAAGTGACAAACAGCAAACAGTGCAGAGACTGGCAGCCATCTGCATGAAATATGACAAGGTTTACGTAACCAGCTCTGGCTCATTTCTCAGCCCATAATTCAAGAAGTGTGTCACACACTGAACCTGCATTACTCTGGTGACAGGCAGCACACGTTCAGATCACCTCCAGGGACTGAGCACCAGGGCTGGAAGTCACCAGATTCAGGACGGTAGGTCAGGAAGTCAGTCCAACCGTGTTTCCTTACTTGATCTTACCCTTTCTGTGTGCTTCCAGTTTCTCATGAATGAGAGCAAAATACAACAATTCTTAAGTAATTTGTGAATAAAATTGAATTAAAATTACTATACTCTTATCTGTTTTGAGAAAGTACAAAAACAAAGCTTTTTTCTTATTTATTTGCCATTTTTTCATTAAGTAATATGTGTCCGTCGTTACAGAACTTACTCAACTAGGGAATATACATAACCACTTTGGAAAGCTGAAAAGGCAGAGGAGACAACTGGTTTGACTCACCATAATCATAGAATAATTCAGGTTGGAAAAGACTTTCAAGGTCATTAATTCCACTGTTAACCCAGCACTGCCAGATCCACCACTAATAGTAACATCAAATAATGTTCCCAAGAAAACATGCCTGAGATAAAATATCTGCAAAAAATTTCCCATGAAATGCATTTTGTAGAGTGACAGCTTAAGAACGAGCTCCCACAATTAAGTGCCGTGATATTCCAAGGAACACTTAGATATTTGGATAACTACATGATAAATAAATGCAAGAACCTATCTGTATTTCTGTCATAAGCCTGCCTTTTTTGGATGTGACTACAGTCTGAGTTGGACTCTATCCCACAGGATTGTACATTGGCCAAGCACTGGATCCTGATGGGAAGCAAAACTTAATATCATTCCATTCTTTAACAAATAAAGATGTTCAGGAAAAAACTGTAAGGTAACTAAGTCAAGCTTCTTCCTCAACATGTCTGGCATCCCCTCATGCCAGGAACAGTATGTTTTGTAGGCAGTGGGCTGCTCAAGTGCATATTCTTGTGCACGATGTGCTTTGTCATTCTCAGACTCAGCACTGTGGGCACAGCCAGCAGTAGTTTAATGCTGCACTCCATGTGAGTCTTCTCTCCATGTTTAACATAGAATACCTTATTACCTATGGATTATTTCTGAAGACTTTTACACTGGTGCCAGCACTGATAACAGCTTCTGTGGCTTTAATATTTTCAGATTCTGCTCCTTTAAGCCAGTTGCATTGCGAAATGCAAATGCACACTGGGTTAACTGTTTGATCCCTATTTGCATGTCTGGCACAGTGGTCAAGGACTGCGGTTCCAAGAAGAGTAGTATTTTCAGACTTTGTCCCAGAGCTGTTCAGCATCAGTGAGTAGGTGGTGACACTACATTTATAACATCCAATTAGTGTTAGCAGTAAACAGCAAGACCCACATAAATGCCTCAGAAAAGCAAAACAGAATTACTTGCTTATAAAGAAGCATGACCAAGAGGTCAAGGGAGGTGATTCTATCCCTCTTCTCTTCTCTGGTGAGACCCCACTTGAAGTACTATATCCAGCTCTGGGGTCCTCACCACAGGAAAGACGTGGACCTGTTGGGGATGGTCCAGAGGAGGATAACAAAAATAGTCAGTCTCCCTATGAGGAAAGACTGAGAGAGCCAGAGTTGTTCAGCCTGGAGAAGGGAATGTTCTGGGGAGACCTTACTGCAACTTTTCAGTATTTTAAAGGGGGCTTATAAGAAAGATGGAGGAAGACTTTTCAGCAGGGCCTGTTGCGATTGCACAAGGGGTAATTGTTTTAAGTTAAAAAATGGTTAAAAAAAATAGTTTATTAAGTTAAAAAGACTTAGACTAGATCTACGGAAAAAGGTTTTTACAATGAGAGTGGTCAGACATTGGAACATGTTGCCCAGAGAAGATGTGGATGCCTCATGCCTTGAAGTGTTCAAGGTCAGGTTGATCTAGCTGTCCAGAGCAACTTGAGCTAGTTGAAGATGTCCCTGATCATTGGAGGAGGGTTGAACAGAATGACATTTAAACTCCCTTCCAACCCAAACTATCATATGATTCTATGATAATGTCTGGGCCTAGAAAAAATGCCAGAGAAGTAATATCTTTTCTCATCTGAAGGTTAGGCCAGATTGTTGCGGCCGCTTTGAGGTTGTACGGTGCCGCAACCTTCCGAAAGTGCCTCCGCCTGTGAGAGAGAGAGCCGCTCGGCAAGGCCACTTCCCCAAGGCTCACACACACGCTGGAGAGCTGCAAATCTTCTAAGGGCAGGTCGATGGTAAAGGAGGAGAGAAGGGTCTCCGTTTGGGGTTCTGCCGGAAAGGTTTGTTGCTGCCACCCACGCAGGATTCCAGAGAAGAGACGAGGAGCAAGCTGAATGCTCGAGGTTAAATACGGGTGCGGAGAGAGCACCAGGGCCAATGGTCTGAGGGCACAGGGGCTGTGCACAGGCAGGGTTGGGGTCAGGGAAACAATAGGGGGACTCCGCGGGAGGGACAATAAGGCTGGGGCCAATGGGGGAACCGGGAAGGGAGAAGGCTCTGGCAAGGAGGACATGGAAGGAGGAACGGGTAGGGAGGCCAACGGGACAATCAGGGAAACAGAACTGGGGTACATTAGCATAATGAGTCAAAGCATCCTGGGGGAGGCCCTTTCTCTCACCCTGATCTGGGGAGGATCCAATCTTAGAGACTGTCCCACCAAAGGAATCTCATTGTCCCATGTTCTGGGGGGCTCACCAGCCTCCACACCAGATTAGTTACAAATTGCTTTTCAGAGTGATATTTCTCATGTACAAAAGTTTCCCAGCAATAGCATTTAACTCAAAATGTTCAGTCTCTAGGAGGAATCAAAGATGATTTCTCTAGACTTTGTTTGCGGGGTGATGAGTAGATGTCTTTCCTATGGTTTTGTGCATCTAATAGCATAACAGTAGATCCCAAATAGGAAACTCCAGTGAGGATGGAAATTGCTCCATAGTGAACTTTGTTGGCATTGAGGCTTCCCTAAAGGATGAAGATAATGACGCCAGTTCTTTCAGAGTCCTAGGAGCAGAACATCAGAAAAAAATAAACTCTTTCAAGACTTGTTGCACTATATCCAGCATAAGAAACAAAGGCTCTTTTTGGCCTTATCCCAGTTCCGATAGGTCAGGACATGTGGGTTGATACTGCATGTAAACCATTGCTTCTGAAACAACTTATCTCCTGGGTCTGAGTGTGCAAGACTTTCACCCTCTTTCCTTCTTCATCCCCTGTTTTCATGGAATACAAACTGCTGCATAGGTGGAAGCTGTGGTGCACCCCAAGCAGCCTCCATCTGTGTCAGTCAGGGATGCAGGGCCATGCAGCTCCTCCCTTGGCTGTGTGGGCACAGTTTAAATACACTGCTGTAGGTGTATAGAGCATATCTTTCTCAGAGTCCTTGACCCTGTTTTATAAATATCATAGTATAGGCTTTCCTATAAAATTGCTTTCCTTTGATAGCAAACTGAAAAGTCATTTCATCTGCCCTGTCTTCTGCTGAAGTCACTAATACAAAAAAAAGTTCCTCACATGAAAAACATGCATCCAGTGTTACAGCTCCAAGCTTCTCATTTCCATTCTATTCCAGCTATAATTAAAATAAAACATTTGGTCTTCTTCTATATGACACTTGGACCTGGTTTTCTGCCATGGTTTGATTTGATTTTTGAAAATATTTTATCCCCCCGTCGTACAGATGAAAATCTATATAGGATAATCTTTTATGTTAATAGTATAATTATCCGTGTTTGCAGTAGAAAGTGTCTTTTCTGCAGGTGAAATGACATAAAAAATATATGTGTAGAGAAAATAGTATGAACTGTCAGTCATCTGCTAAGCAGACCTGTGGGCCTGGACAAAACTATGTGAAGAATGAAATATTAAGTTTTGAGTTGGGGATGAAGAACAGGTTATATTTTATTGATGCATTTTCAGGTGCTGACCGATGACTGATAAGCTTAAGTACATAAACAAGATAGGCACAGGGAGGAGAGTCTAAACCATCCCTGTGAGATTGTCAGCTCTGTATTTCCTCCCAACCATCAAACTCACAATCAGCCCCTGACGCACAAGTCACTCCCTTCTTCCAAATCCCTCCAGGTGCTGACTAACCATGATGTGCAGAAGCTCTGCCAAGGAAGCTCCTGCTCAGCTAGTAAATACCAGGATACGTCACTGGTTTTGTACAAATATTTTTTAGGTCTCGAAATACTTTTCTTCTAATGCACTTACACCATAATGTAAAAGAATTGCATTATGTTGTTCTGTGTCTTCCATGTACCATCCAGGCTTGTCCTTCAACAGATCTGTAATACCGTTAGCAGGTGTACCTGCATCTAAAGAGGTGACTAAAACCTGGCCATCCCTTGTCATGGATTTTTTGTTAGATGACAGAATTACTTCAGCTTTACATGTTCTTTAAGGACAAAAGGCTGTTTTTCTTTTCAGAGTGCTTTTGCCAAATAACGTGACTCTCTGCTCACAAATCTTTTGTTCCGTACCTCTGAGAGAATTTCAACTGCCAAAACCAACCTAGGCCATCAGAAGAACCTTTTCTAAACAGCTGGTGGGACTGGGGATGTAGTTCATGCTGTAAAATGCTGGTGTAAAGTGCTCATGCAGTCCAGTTCTCTCATGACTACGTTAACATGAACTGGTGGTTCCTTGCAGCCCCAGTTACCAGATAAGATTCTTAGCAGCTGCCAAACAAAAGCTGTGTTGGCATTGTGGCTATAGAGCCTCTGACACGATATTTTAGAAGGTTTTTTTGTGGGAAGAATCACATGAGGGAGAAGAATGACCAGGAGATGCCAAGGGGAGTCAGTGCTGGAGAAACAATGAGTCATCATAACAACACTGCCATTTCTTTCTCTGCTGCTTTCCCACACAGAAGGAGCAAGTTCAGCACTAGCAGCTCCCAAGACAGATGCATTTTATAGCAGCAATATTTCTCTCCAATACTGGACTTTTTTTTCTGGAAGGTGACACTCCACTTATTGCCAAATAACTGGTATAAATGGTGATACTCTTCTAACTCCGATCCCTTTTCTGAAAACCTAAAATATTGCCATAAGGGGAGCTGCAATGACACCATTACATCTGACAGTCAAAACTCAAGTGAAGTATATAGCCAATGTTCTGGATCCCAGTTATTCCTGCCTACTGCGTCATATCACTCTTAATGAAGTTTTTTAAAATTTATTTTGAAACTACTAAGGCTTCTCATCCTATTATTGACCTATCATTTTCCAGCAGGAGGCTGTTAACAGTTGCATTTATGCAACAGGAAGCAATCTTTAATCTCTACTCTGTCATTTCAAGAACAAATTAAAATTATTAATGATAAGCCCTGTCTTATCTTGATGAAACATTTAGGGATATGGGCAGATATGTATTTCATCCATAACTATGCAGTTAAAATTGTTTGCTTAATAAATTGTGCTTTTGATCAGTTTTCTGCAGCATCCAAACAAGCTGAGATTAAAGAATAATTTTGTCTGATTTTGAAATATGATGCACAATAAATAGCCTTAATTTACAAAAGGGTTGGAATTCAGAACTTTCTGTAAATTTGAGTGCTTTTGAAGCATCCTACCTTTTCTTAGTCAAAAGTCTTGAAGTGTGTTTCTTCACAGATTTTCCTTGCACTGCTTTTAATTTTGTTTGCAGTATTTTTCTCATGCTTCCTGTGCATCTGAAAGTTTGCCTTCTGGGATACAATCCCTTTACTATAACAAGATTAACACCTGAAGTTTCTGCTTTGGCAGTTCTTGCCCTTGAAGTCCTGTTTGTCTGCACCACCGGTGCTTGCTCGCAATCCTCCCCCTGCAAATCCAAGGAAACAACATCGATCCTGCGCTCCAACAAACCATTGTAAATCAGTTCAGGAGTGGTGCTGCAGGTCCTGCTCACACATATGGGAGCTTGCTCTCTTCCAAGTCCATAATGCAGCACCTCTGCTCCAGAAGGCAAGAGTCATGGCACTTAATCCCATCAGCCGACTTTTCCAGCAGTTTGGTGATAAAGCATCTCGTAGGTCGCAACCTTTTCTACAAACTGAGAGCATATGGCATGGACTCTGTGTCAGTGTCCCCACAGGATGAAACAGTCATCAGAACCAGTGGCAATATACTGCAAGTTGAAGGGTTTAGAGGTTTTTTTTCTTTCTTTTGAAGATAAAGCTTTCCATGGACTTCTGTCACCTCTGTCTTGTGTCACTGGTGAATTTCTCCAGTTTTCAGGGGTTAAAGCAGGGGAGTAGCTTTCCCTGCTCTTGGGTTATGGAAACAGATTATGGATCTGAAAGGTAAGTGGTGCCCAGAGGAGAATTTTCTGCCAAGGCTTTGCTGCCAGGTGTGGATATGCCAACAGCTTCTCTCTGAACTTTGCAGGTGTCCTTCTAATTTTCAAGGGTTGCCTGATGGTTTACTTCTGCCTCATTTAATCTCATTTAATGCTGAAAATAATTTCTCTCTATTTAACATAATTCACAGTCTCTTTAACTTGGCAGTGGTAATAGACACTCAATTGGCTAATCTTCATATAAAATTCCCAGTTTAGGTTTTATTTAACTTGTATCAGTTCAAATCTTTTTAAGGAACCTGAAGGGAATTTCCACTAAAATGCCCTTGTGAAAAATAAAATATTCTTTTTGAAAGATAAACTACCCTTTTTTTCAACTTTCAGACTTTCTACATAACTCATATGAGTCATACAATGTAAATGCGATACTGAAATAAGCATAGAATAAAAGCTAAAATGCAACTATGAAAAAAAAGTTACATATTAGAAAACATTTTGGTATTCACAGAATAAAAGGAAAAAAGAAAAAGCCTTCTGAAATTTCCTCTGAGAAAATGCATTAAAATCTGATCATCTTCACTTTTAACCTTGACGTGAATAATGTCAGTATCCTCTGGGTCAGCTTTGCAGCAGTGACTCCCACTCACTCTCTACTCCTTTTGCCAACTGCTTCCTTTCCTTTCTTGTATTCCACAACAGAGCTGGTATTTCTTTTATCTCTGCTAGCCTTTCCCACATCTAAACACATAATTTCCTCCCCTAACTCCCCCAGTCACCAGCTCCTGGTAGTGCATGTACTCTCCAAGTAATAGTTCTTGCTGATCTTAGAAAATCATGTTTCTCTTCTGGCTTCTTTGAGTGCTCTCCAGGGCAAAACTGGGTGCAAAGCAAGCGGGCTTGTACCAAACCACTCTTCTATATTCTTCTTTCTATGATCTGCCTTGCTTTAATAACCAGTCTGTAAAATGCTAAGTTATTCTCTATTATTTTGATAGTGGCCATGAAGTTTATTTGGTTTTATAGAAGGAAATGAATATTTGCACCTGCTCTTTCTCTTTTGCAAAGGGCTTCAATTTCATGTTACTATTTTCCTCTAATTCATTCCTTAAACTGTTAGGACATCATCAAACAACACATTGAACCTCCTCCACGTGTTTGCTAGAAGCAATTTTTCAGGAGATCTATAAAACTGAAGTAGAAAAATGATCCCAGATCTAGTAAGTATAAGACAGAACTGCCCAAGAATGCATTGCTTTTTGGTACCAAATGGGAATTAATTCAATATTAAACATTTCTATGACTGGCTTTGTTTGCCGAGACTCTGGGGTGCCTGCGAGCTTTTGCCAGAGCAGGGCACTGCTGTGGGTGGTACTGTGTAAGAAAAGGATAAAAATGACACCCCAGAATCTAAGTCACACAACAAACCATTTGAAATCTGCATAGATACAACTGCTGTAGTAAAAACACTCGTTGTTTTGTCTGATTTTGTTACAATAAAAGAGCAGCTGATACAGAGGAATGCCTTCCTTCACCAGGAAGGCAGTGTCTCATAGTACTGGGCATGAACTCGTTAGACAAAATATTTGGCTCCTCATAGTCCAGCCTGAACTGTGAAATCCAACAAACTGTGTTTGCATTTTTGCAATGGCTATCAAGATGATATTATAGAAGAAATCTGCAAGAAAATTAAGTGGGATAGAAGAGCGGCACTGCTGTGGAAATAAATAGTGACATCAAAAGGTAGCTGTGCTTAGTCATGAGATCAGACTCCTTACAGGACGAATGTGCTACCCTGGCTCGCAGGTATGACTGCTCGAGGCTGTGGTTTCCCACCTATCCAGCAGTAATAATGATGGGAAATGAATGCCACTTACATTTGACAAACAGTATTAGGGGTTCCAGGTGAGGTACAATGCTAAGTATTTAAACAGCCTGGTCTGGTTTGGTGTGGATTACCACTTATTTCCTTGAGACCCAGAGCTGGAAGTGGGCACTTAGACCTTTCTTGTCCAGCAATCAAGAAGTTCCTCTTCATTTATAGGAAATTTTTGGTAGAAACAGAATCTTTCTTAGCCTTTTTTCCTCTTTTTTTTTTCCTGCCCTCTTTGTGTAAGTGAGGGTGTTGTACTCCAACTAGCTTTTTCTGTGAAAAAGAAAAGTTGAGAAAAGTTTCCTATATGCACAAGTCTATTCGTGGCTGAGTGAAAGTTTTCATGAAGGAGCAAACTTCACAAAGGTTTTCATCCACAAGTTAACTCTCATTAGATGTTTTAGCCTGTCCAGTTGGCAGACACAAATCCAGAGTTAGCAAGACATTTCCTGTTTCATTTCTTTGTCCTCAACCTTTAGCAGATGACCTAGCTGGAGCGAAAATTTTATAGCATAAATGTGTATAACACAAGCAGGAAAGGGTAGAGAAGGTGATTTCCTTCACATATCTAGGGCAGTCCATAATAATATAGACAGCAATGACAGGTTGGGAGTCCTGCACACTCTGTTTCAGCAACTTGTGGAGCTTAAGGTATGGAGCAAAACAGAGAAGAGTTTGGAGGTACAAAAAAGCTACTAGCAAGATATTTCAATTTCTGAGGTTTCTCAGCTTCCGAGATAGGCACTTTTTGTCTATCAAATGCTCATCCATTTACATACAGTCATTATCATCTGCTTTTGAGACTAAATGTAGGAATCAATCAGTATTTTAATGTAGATCAATCATCCTTGGAGATTTTATTCATATGTTTTCTGTTAATAATTTTAACATTAAAATTGATTTAGTTTAGAGAAGGTACCTGGAGCCTACCTGGGTAGGTGAGGTGATCAGCTTTTCTAGAAGCAGGAAGAAATGAAGTGAAACACTTGAATCAGTTTGGGTAGATTATATTCATCCACTTACCTTACTAGGAACATCATTCCCTCTATGACCTGATTTCTGTAGAATAAATACATTCATTATTTTACTAAGTTTTATTTCTAAAAGTCATTTGAAAAAAACAATTATGAGGACATTATTTGTACTACTTTTATGGAGTTACCTGGGAATTAACTTATCATGGCAGTATTTCCTTTGCCAGAATCCTTTTCTTAGGTATTTTATAATTTCTCCACCTAGTTGTTCAGGGAATACAGCTCAGATTTAAGTATAATTTAAGAAATCACTGAGAAAGCAGAATTTTAATTGCAATCAGATTTTTTTTACCCCACTGTTTTGGTTTGAGCCTGGCTAGAAATCAAGAAATTTTTTTGCATAGATATTGTGTTCAACAGCTAAAATAATTATCTCCAAACAGGAATCTGGACTCATCTAACCTAGTCTTCTAAACTGATTCATTTAAACCTCCCTGACTTCTCACAGCTAGCAGAGATGCAGCCTAAGGGGGAGTTCGCTGTGACAGTGTAAGGTAATTAAAATCACACCACAAGATGACACCTCACTTTCCACAGAACAGGGAATTGATCTAGCAATTGGTCTGGACATATTGCCATAAAAACAGATCTCTAAAGCATGATGAGGAGCCCTCAAGTTAGCATAGGTGTATTTAACAGAGGGAAATGATTAGTTGAATTTCTTCTTTGGCTATTTCTCTGCATTGTGCAATGCTCAGTTAGAATAGATAAAATAGGATTGCTTAGCAGCTGCAATTATTTAACTGACGGGATTTATTGCATTTGAAAAATGAAGTCAGTCCTCTGGAGGGAACATGCAGTTACTTAGAAATACATGTGAAATATTTAGGGTGAAGTAATTCATCTGGAATGGTGAACATTTCATTTCTGTAATTTAGTCCCTGATCTGTAACTGCATTTTGTTTCACAGGCAATTTTAGAGATTATTTTATTTGACTAGCAAAAAACCTGAAAATGTTGGAAAACAGTCTAGTGGTGAAGGTGTTGACTGCAGAAGCACAACTGAAACAGCTGTGACCTACCCTACCAGCAGAGCTTGCTGGTGTAACAGCACCGGTTCCAGAGGAGTAACATCGGAGAACATGCCCAGGAACTTGTTATGAACAGCAAAATTAAAAGACACATCAAAAATACTTTGTGTATTTGTGCTTTACAGCTGTCTGTGTTCAAAATTTAGGTCCTCAGATTTCCAGCTAAGTTGGGAGATTCTAAATTCTGTAGATACTCACATTTTTTCCTCAAAAGACCTAAGTGAATAAAGATCTTTCAATCGTGGTCAGAAGTAAACAATCCCTCTCACAACCACACTGGTGAGATTTACCAAGCTGTAATTCTTTCATGTCTCAAAATCACCGAGACACTGGCATTCTTAGAGCATATACATGAGAAAGCCTTGCACATACTGGGGCTAAGGGAGGTGAGAGATGAATCAAATGCTGGAATCTGACTGTAAAGCCGGTTTCTTTTCTTTTGCAGAGGCAGAGATTCAGATGGCAGATTCTTAAATTTTTCATACAAAATGTTCCCTGATGCAGGTATCTGGAATCCAGCTCTCTCTTTCTTGTATATTCCATTGGAATATAATTATGTTTAATAACATCTTTCTCTTTCAATAGATACTGAATTATTGAATAATTTCAACAAGAAAGATTGGAATAAATAGCCTGTACTGTGAGGTTAGAGGGTTTAAGAAGAACGTGTGGGTTGATAATACCTTAGTAGAGAAAGTTAGTGACAGTGGGTCTTCACATCTCTATAAGGGCTATGACCATTGAGCAGATGGATGAAACAGGAGTAATATCATTCAGTACAAACACCTCTACAAGGAAGAGCTTAGGGAGGGATTCCTTACCGGAATGGCAGGCCAGCACTCTGCTAAGACTGAACTGGGTCCCACTGGCCCACTTGCAGATTGCTTTTCACTGGCTACCTGAAATATCAGCTATGATAGATACTGCTTGTTGGCAGTTAACCTTTCCCATGTGCAATTTAGGGGCCTTAAGAATGTCATTGGAGGTTATGGATTCCTAGATTTCAACTGTAATGAGGCTGAATAAGTATGCTTGAATTTACTTATTCTTTTTTTTGGTGAATCATCTTTAACTAATAATGAGGATTTTGAACATAGATTAATCTTTCTTGTACACTTCAAGGCCTCTGCTGGCACCCAGACAAGCACACATCATGGTATTGGCACCCTGCTCCTGGCAGGAGATTGGGACACGTAGACTCCCACAAGAGCAACAACCAAGAGCGCTCCAACTCTTGCTTAGCCCATAAGCAAGAGTAATGTGTTTGTGTCGTCTCTCTACAAAGTATCTAAATCAGCTTCTAAATGCTCCCAAATTCTTTTTCCTGGAGAGTAGAAATCTGATGATGACTCTGAAAGGCAAGCTTCCCATGGGATGCTATATGACAGCCTGTCACAAGGCCCTTCAACCTGAAATATTTCTTGATTTTTTGTCTTAAGCTTTTATGCAGCCTTTTTACAGCTTGAAATAGTGTTTTCTATCAGTTCAGGTAGAATATCCTTATAAATGTTTATTTATCTGTTCAGTACAACAATGAGATCTGGGGCTAAATGCTACAGATAAAAGGGAGATTGAAGTAACATGCACAGAGATGCAGCTAATACCTTTAAGTAAATGTCATGTTCGTAGGACTCAGGGTGAAATGGCATTAGCCAGAGGAGTGTCTTTCCTCTCATGTCTCCCCAGTCATTCAGTGCTCCTTTCTAACCTGATATTCTCCCTATCCTCTCATTCTCTCTCTTAGTGACTCTGTAGCTAGGCAGAGACTTTTCATTGAACAGGCACACCCTTGGCAGAATTTTTTCAGGTGAATACACATAAAATTAGATTAAACAATTTTATTACCCTACTTAAGCATTTTTCTCCCTTTCCTTTTAATTTATCTGACACAAGCATTCAAGAGGTAGAACTGAAGAGAGAGCAAGGAAACACCCTGTTACCTATCAAAGCTTTGGGGATTTCTTGAGATGAAGCAGTTACTCAGAAAGCCAACGGTTCATGAAACAAAGAAAATGTAGCTTACATCTGGGAAAAGACTCAAGTGAAATTGCAAATATTTAATCTATCCAATTCAAAAGAAATCAAAATGATTCAAAACAGTTCCTTGAGGTACTGAACCACTGAGTCACTAATTTCCTCATCAGCAGGAAAGCAGCTCCTATGTAAAAGACAGCAACGAACTCAGAAAATTTGGTAAAAGATGGATCACTACCACTATTTCACTAAGGCTGTGGTACAAGTTTTCAGGTGACTCATCCAGCTGACCAGTGCCAATTTGTAGCTGGTAAGGATCTTTTCACAGCAATATTGTGACATCTGTCGATGTCAGCAGTCACAGACACTGAGCTGTGATTGTTAGCAACTAAGCCTTGTTGGGTGCATCCATTACAGCCTAACAGTGCTGCAAAATTAGCCACCCACTATATGGCATTAACAGGTCATGATCAAGGCTCTAATACATTTTCATGGATATGAAATATTTATTTCTTCAGATTACCTGCATATGAGACAAATATCCATCATATGAAAAGAGGAATTTAATTTGTCTTTACAAAAATAACCTCAAAGGCTCTGGGAGCTCTGAAGGTAAACCCCTTGGTATTTCGAACAAGCTGGAAGGAGAGGAGAAAAAATTTCTGCCTTGGTATAATTAGATTCCTGCCTTTTTCATCCCCATTTTCAAGCTGCTGTGCTTCAGGACCCAACGAATATGAGCTTTGGTTGCATGGCACACATGGCTATGAGCAAGCAGGGAGCCCATGGAGCACGTAGGGAAGGTGTCTCCTCATCAGGTTTTGGAGAGTGCATAGCAAGGTCGGGATGGGGGACACTGCAGTGCCTGGGGCCAGTGCTCCCCATGCTTATCTGGCTGGGAGGCAGCACATCTCACAGGGTTCCTGCTCTGGAAAGGAAGAACACAGCCCAGCCCGGTGCTCTGGAAAGAAGACTACAACCCATCTCAGCACTCTAGAAGGTTTCCAAGTCCCTGCAGGCTGATAGGGAGGCACAACACATAAAATGTGTGTCTGGCTTGGAAACTGGAC
Organism: Atrichornis clamosus; assembly: GCA_013400975.1. Classification (NCBI taxonomy): domain Eukaryota; kingdom Metazoa; phylum Chordata; class Aves; order Passeriformes; family Menuridae; genus Atrichornis; species Atrichornis clamosus. The sequence continues at coordinate 95,600 of WBMZ01002995.1, forward strand.
AGCTAAATACTTCTGAGGTTCGTGACATATTGTAATGTGCAGGTTGGGTCTCACAGAAAACTGGCCTTCCTGGAAGACAAGGCATTTTGTACTTTGAAGCAGTTCAGCACTGATGAAGAATAATGTCTAATTGTAGTGAGCAATGTTATAATTCTGCTTTTTATTGATTTTTCAAACTGAGTTATATTTTGCATTTTTAAGAACTTTCTCAGTCAACCTTATTGAGTATAATTTCCCATTCTGTTTTCTAGCAATTAGTGAAATGAATCTCATTTCATTGTGGGGTATGTCAGCTCTGTGTAGCCTTGGAACCAGAATGGAATAAAAAGAGGAATTATATCAGGAATAGGGTAATGTCTGCTCCATAGTGGAAATTCGTGTAGTTGTCCCACGATGCCACATGACTTCTCTCTCCAAATCCAGCTCAGCATGGCCCAAACCTTAAGGAGATCACTTCCCAGCCTGCTGCCAAACCTCAGCCCAGTACCACAAGGGCTGAGCTTCACAGCACTGTGACAGCACGGCCTGGGAAATCTGATGGACATCAATTTTTAAAAGTGAATTTATCCCCCTCCTGAGTCATGAAAATGTTTTCTCAAAAACATTGCTGGGAAAAAATGATTTTACAGACAGAAAGGTTGTATTTATTGAAACTCTACATTATACCTTTATGAGTAAAAAAAAAGAAAAAAGAAAAAGTACAGTCCTCAGGACAATTCAAAGGACTTTTTGAATGTGGAAAGAAATCCTTGTTACAATAATAAAAGAGTTATTTTAGCATTTTTTTCAGTTGTTATTTCTTTAAAGACATTTCCTGGTTTAATTGGCATTGCTAACAGGTTTTCATTTTTTTTACCAAACATGTGGGAAGAGTTGTTAAGTAGTGTCTATCAATAGTAAAAGGCAGTAAAAAAGAGCTGATTTACAAGGGGTACAAGAGTACAAAGCAAAATCTGAGGAGAAGCAAACTAATAGAGCAAAGCTAGTATGATTTTCTGAAAGATGCTCCCAGCATATTTGATTGCAATAGGGCATGCCTGAAATTAAAACTAATTAAGCAAATGGAAACATCAAATTAGCTGAGAAGGTTTTAGAGCCAAATCCTATGGTATTCACAAGAATTTCAGTAAGAGTATTGCCTGGAAAAACACTGGAGTGTTAGATTTTTGAATAATAAGAACATATGGGATACTTCTGGGTTAGTTTTACAGAACATCATAAAAGAGTGGGCTATAAAACCGGCAGTGCATAATAAAAGCTAACTGCAAACACAATATAAACCAATCTTTCTACTTCAACTTTAGAGGAAAATGTGACTCCAGAAGTGAAGGAACTATCTATATTTCTTCCAAATATCTCTAAGTAGCAGTATTTTATGTAGTAAACTAAATGGGAGACAATAGCTTCTTTAACACTACAGCACATTAAAAAAGCTTAATTTGAAAAAATAAATGCTTACTCCTAAGATTATGACTTTGTAGTAATAGCCTATTACCCACATTCAGCTTTCTAGACCCACTATATGTGATTAGAAAACTGAGTACAAGTGAAGTCATGTATCTGCTTATACATTTCTCAGTATAATTTGTGTTCCATACATCTGTCTTTTAGATGACAAGCCTTTAGGGATCAGGTCTTTTGCAAAACATCAAATAAGCTATTTATCTAAGTAGAAAAGGACAATCTTGTGCAAGAGGAGCTACTGATCAGATTTGGCTTTGGAAAAACAGTGTGGCTTTTTATGCAACTTGTAAAAAGTTGGTAAGATTTTATTTTTTGAAACACTTTTGAAGTACAGGATTGAGTCAATGATATGAGAGAATAATCCCACCTGTGTCTGCTGCAGTATCTTCACTTTCCATTATACTAGATTTCAAACCTATGTGTTTAAAGGGTAAGAATTCAAACATTTAATATAGAACAGAAAAGAAAGTACATAAGAAGACTAAATCTAAAATACAATTGTATTGACATATAAAATACTTGGCTAAATAAACTATGTCCATCTTTCTTTATGCAGATGGACCAGCTTTGCCTTGCTGGTGATCTGGCTGGACATGACCATATTGGTGCTAAAACCAACTGCCTATTCAAGAGCTGGTTTTCTTGGCATTAGGTACCAGGATGACTCAAACTGAAGTTTGCCTGCTATCCCAGTCTTTCTGTTCTGTTTTAGGCAAATCAGTTACTATCCAACTTGCAAAAAAATTTCACTAATTTTGTGAAATCTCTAATTGTACTACAGGACATGTCTTCTCCCTCCCGCTCTGCACAATGATCATGAAAGGTCCTCCCTTGTTCAGAGCCAGGGTAAGTAGAACTGGCAGTGTACAACCGGGGAGACTGTGCCTTGAGGCTTAGCCATGTGCTGGGTACTGAGATGTCCCCAGATCTCCTGATGGCTTCCTAGCTCTTGCAGTGTCCATAAAATGCAGCTTCACACTCTTTTTAAAGACAGCTCAGGCCAGCAGCAGCCTTGGTGCTTTCATGCAAGGCTGAGACTGGGCTGGTATCTCCATGCCAAAAGCCCAGGTGGTACAACACAGAGGTGGATAAAATGGCTCTACATTAGTCTGTGCACCTGCAGAAGCTGAAACACTTTCTTTATGTTCACTTATCCACTCGACTTTAGCCCCAGTGCCTCAGATAGAGGGCACTTGTCTGTAGATTAAGCATCTCTGGTAACTGTGTTAACAGTGGATATATAAGCACCCTGATAGGACTCCTAGGCCTTGCAGATGTTCAAATGATGTAACACTGATTTCTGCCTGTATTTTTTGGTGACTTCTCAGTCAAATGAACATACCAATTTTTCATCTGCTAATATTTCTCATCGATATGAAACGTATATATGCACAGGATATATATGAAATCTCTGGCTTGGCTTTTCAAAAATTACAGGAGAAATAAGTTTTATGTTGAGAAATATCAGTCTGAGTGAGACTGACTATTTAGTAAGAACATATTTCTCCACACATTTCAGAGGGCAGAAAGGAACAAAGCATTTTGCTTCCTTAAATTCAGGACTTTTTGGTTGGACTTGAATACTCTTGTACTTCTTTTACTAAAACTGATACATGTGAAAGGTAATTCAATTTTATAAACCCAATCTTTCATTAAAACATATTTATGCTTGTATTCTTGTTTCAGTCCAGCAGTGAAAGAAGATTTGGAACTTTGGGGTTACCCAAAGGACAGAAATTTTGGGGTATAACAAGCAGCATTGCTTACCAGGCTTGCATTTCACACATATTGAGTGTTCTGATTGCTTCCAGACCAGTTCCTTACTGCATGGCTTCTGTAGGAGAAATTCCATCCGTTCATGGTTTACTCATATGTTGGTCATTCTCAACCATCAATGTGGTTGTGAACCTCCTTGCTGTTTTACTAGCATGACTGGATCCACATGAACCCAAATCTCTGGCCTTTCCCATAATCTGCTACCCCGTAAGAGCTTTCTGATTCAGCTCATGCAGGGAACCAACACAAGAATCATTACACAACACATAAGGTGTATATGTATTTTCCCACATTACTCTTCACCCATCCCAGGCACTAACCAAATATTGGGTGTGACAGAAGACATCTTGTCAGACATGCGTAAATATGATGGATCATTCAGCTTCCTTGTCTTTGCTGTAGCATTATAGCTTTCCTCTTTTTACAGCAGTCAATGGGAGAATTTAATTCTTAGAAACTGACTGTGTTTCTTACAGGTTTCTAAAATAAACAAAGTCTTGAACAACATAGCTGGCATCTTCATTCCCTTTTGTGTTGAACTTAAAAAAAAAAAAAATATATAAATTTCCAGTTATATTACAGTTTATGCCAAAAAATGTTAGGACAAAGTTAAGAAGTCAGTACTGGAAAACAAAGTCCTCTGTGTTGGATGATCAAAAGGACTAATTCAGTGCAGCAGTACCTTCATTAGCTGAAAGGACTGATATTGTAGGTGCCATGGCAGAGACCGTGAGGGTTACCATATGCTCATCTCAGTCCCATTTCTCAGATTTTGTGACATGGTAGCAGAGTCAGACTTACACAGGGAGAATAAAAATAACCACTACCTAAGGACAAAAAATAAGGTATTAAAACCAGCCTGCTTATCCTCATTGATCTTTCAGAAATATTTAAAGATAATTGTATCATTATGAATAGAATGGTGATTGTTTTATTTGGTACTTTTTCTGGATTGCCTTTTCGAGTGGGTGGGAGGTGTATATGAAATTCAGCTTCAGTCTCACCTTTCCCCCGTGAAACTGTCACCCCTACTTTACACAGCATTGTGGCCACTTGATGTGGTACAGCTCCCTTAACTGAGCTGACAGACCTATCCGTCCTTGCAATCTACATCAGGAAGCCTGTTTAAATCAATTCTCCTTCATTTTCATATATGAAAACATATATATGTCATGAGCCATGAATTGAGTTTTAATCCTCATGAGGAGGCCAAATAATAGCTCTCAGGTCTTTTAACATCTGCATATTTTTTTAGTCAGAAAAAAGGACTGCCACTTAAAAACACTTGAAATTTCAACTTTCTTCCATGAGATCTGTTCTTTGCATCCCAGCCTTGGCCCACAAGCTCATTCCATATTTTGCATCAAGTAACCTTCAAGATTAAAAATGTTCTGGTCTTGGGTCTTACTGAAACTGGAAGTAGCAAGTGAAAGGCAGTGTATTGCAGGAATCCAAACTATTCAGTATGTCAACACTGTTTGAAGAGCCACGTGTGCGTCATGTACTTGTTTGCAAGCTAATTAGATTGCTTGTTTTGAAAGATGGATTAATGAATTAATCACAGGGTGCGGTAGATGTTTTTTCTTGGCATTTTGAGGCCGATTTAATATGAAGGGTTTTATTTTTTTCCATGTATGATTCATTTCAGAACTGGAAAACACATAAAATAGAAATGTGAAAATGATAACTGTGTTAAAAAATGAAAATTATAATCGCTGCTATCTGTGGCACAGCAAGTTTTCTTTTTTTTTATCTGAAACTGTAGATAGTGCTATCAACCATGGAAAGAGGGAATGATATGGGAACTTTCTAGTTAATAAATCAAAGCTGAATGGAAAAGGGTGTGGTGTTGATTGCACAAAATTCCAGAAAGGTTTCTGGTTTGCAAATCTAAAAACCCGGATAGTTCACATCTTGATACTTTCTCATACTGCAGCATTTATAGAATGCATATTTTTTGTCTTTATTCATATTAATTAAATTTTGGGCACCTCCTAATATTACAAGTTCACTGCCCCAAATTTAGATTCGAAGGCAGAAGACAGCAGAGACTTTGATCTGGCTCAGCCTCTGACCCATCTCTGCAGGATTCTGAACAGAAGGAGACACTCATTTCTGGCCAATTCACCAAATTGGGCATTTATATGTGCACTTCTCACTTATACTCCTGTTTTTCAGCTTTCCCTCTCTAGACAGCTGCCCACCCAACGGGCAGAATTATGCACATTCTTTTCTTGGCGACATAACCTGCTGAGCACTGCATGGTGAGATCCTGGCCCTTGGCACACATGAAGGGAAAGGGTCTTAATGTTCAGCAGTGCCAAGTTGTGCGACTCTGAGCAGGACATTTGGCATGAACTGTGAACCACCTGGTCTTCAAACACTTTGAAAATGAGAGGCAGAGCCAGATTTTCATAGATATCTACCTTAACAAATAAAGATAGCTATAAATGTCCAAGAACAGAGATAATGTGCCTTAGACACTATGTAAACATTCCTAGGAAATTCCCACTCTATCAATAGGAGTTAGAAAGCTATGCACTTATTAAAATCCCACAAATCAAACACCTTAGTAAATGCAGTCTTTGTTTCCCGATCCCTTCTGTTTTCAACTTAGCTTTACGAACACTCTCTGTACAGATACAGGACTGTGCAGTTCCTTCACCAACAACCTCCTTTTGGTTCTTTTTCATTACTAAAACTGAAGAAGTGACAGAGATCAAAGTACAGACTGCAACATCTGCATTACTAGTACAGGGGACAATTGTACAGCCCAAATTGTACAGCTTAGGTCATGCACTAAGTCAAGGCAGAGTCCCATACCTGTCGATTAGGACTGTTGTTTCTTGAATATTGACTAACTGTTAAATGGAAATTTAGCAGAAAGAAAACATACAGGAAGGCTGAGCCCTAATTATGTCTTGAAGCATGACTACACAAGTGTCTGAAAGAGGCGTTATCAAACCATAGTGAATGAATGCTACCAATAATCTATACCAGTGCTAGATATGGATTTAGTTATGTATTGCAATTTCTCTTCACATCTGCTTTGTTTGAAAGTAATAAAATAGAGAAAGCTGTCACAGTCATCCAGCAGTTCCAGAAATCTTGAAGTCGTGCTTTAGTGTGTTTTATGGAGCTCTCACTGCTGCTGAGATTTATTGTATCAGCTGGAAAACAAAATTGTCATTATTTTATATTTGCAGGTGTCTGAAGGTGAAAAACATTACTTTTTAGGCTATTGCTGAGTACAGTGATGAATTTCAAAGTTCTATTAATACTCTGTGCTCTCCCCTTAGCATGCAGATAGCTGATTTTTTTTTATTTCTTTTGCTTTTTGCACATTAGCTGGTGTATGATAGTGCTGCAATATGACCATGTGGCCAACAAGTTTATCATGTAGTGCTCAAAGAATATAAATAAATATTGTTACTTGGAATAAAATATGCAGCTTTTATCATGGAGCCTACTGTGCAGAATAGACAGTGGGATGGATTTAGTGGAAGGGGCAGGGAAGGAGGGCTCTGTCACCAGCCTCAGCATCCCAGCAGGCCAGGTTGTGAGGTGGGAGCTCCCCGCTCACTCCTGCTCTCCCTCTCCCTTTAGCCATCTCCCCATCCCCATCCAGAGTGATGCACCTCAGGCCCTGCACCTCTCAGCCCGTGTCCCCAGCAGTGAGCTGCCTGTAGCTCTGCACAGCACTGGGACAAATGTCCTCCCCAAATCCAAGTGATGCTTCTAGCACAGGCTGTGACTTGCACTGGGAAAAGGAATTTCCCCAGGCAATGATGATGGTGAGTGCCCTGGATGCCAAGGAGGGTGGGTTCAGTTGTATCCTTAGTTTTTCTGTGATGTCCTCAGAAAACTTGTATGCATTTCCAGCATTACATTACTCTTCACTTCAGACAGTCACTCAGATTCATAGGAAAATTTGGGCTGAAAGGAGCTCAGAGCATCTGGCTGATAGGCACAGAGAACATGGTTAGGACCAGCAGTTCCTGGCTTTTTCACAAACATGGTGCAGGCAGAGGCAAAGCAGGAGGAAGCACAGTGAGTCAAAGAAGGCTCTCCCCTCCTTCTTCCAGCCTAGAATTTCTTAATCAGGGAATGATCATCACTGAACACCTTGCAAAAATGTCTCTGGAGATCAGGAGGGAGCATGCAAGAGCTGTGACTACCTTATTTTCCTCTGATTTATCTTCCTCAAGTGCTTGACATATGTCCTACCTCTTTTCTCTCCACAAAGCCATCCGAGCTGTTTCTCAGTGGCTTCCTCACAGAGCTGGGGGTTTCAGCAATAAATAGTTTGAGGGCAGTTTGAGGCTCTGAGATCGGAAGCCTCACCCTCTGCAGCCGAGACTCAGCATGCTCCACCCTAACGCTTTTTGGGCTGAAATCAGAAAGCTATTTTCAGAAATCAGATTCCTCAAAACTGAGAAAAATAAAACCTCAAACTTAAATGCTACTCAGTGCTCACTGTCATATTTAAAGGCATAATTCTGTCTCTCGGGGTTAGAAAAACTGCAGGCATCTGTTCAAAAATGAGGCAATAAAGAGTTGGATAATTCTCTGTCAGCTCTATTGCAAAAGGCTTGGAAAGCACTTCTTTATTGTATATCTGGAGTTCAAGATCATCTTTCCATCAGCATAACTGCAGAGTACGGTCTGTAATCTTTTTTCAGTCTCATATTAAAGAAGAAAATACAAAACTGGAAAGCAAAATGAGGTGAGCTCTACTTCAGTGACACATCTTTTTAGTGTTTGTGGCTTTAAAAAGTTCTATGATAATTAGAACTTATGTGATTCATACTGTACAGTTTCATTTTAGTACTGCTTGGGTTAATTCACACTAGAAGGATGCAAAATTGCTATTATGAGACCAGTTAAGGAACTCAATTGCCAGTACAAAAGTGACACTTAGGTGTCTACTAATGTATAATATATCAGAAAGAAGAGTATCCAAGCTATTTGATGAATTTAAACCATACTAAGGAGACTTTTAAATTCCTTCTTCAATATAAACTGATCTCTAATTATCTGAATATTGTTTTAAATTTAAAAAGTCTTGACAAGGTTGAAAGGAACAAACCCTGATAAAACCTAATCAAAGAAATGCCTTTAATATTAAAACAAGTATTTCCCAGGGTATTTATTGAATAGGTTTCAGTTTTAGTTTTAATTCTATTTGAAGACATATTGGAATAAAGCCATGAGTCAGTTGCCCCACCAGATTATGCAATCATACATCCAGCAACCCTACAGGCACTGAAATAAAGACTGGCAATTTTTTGTTTACCCTTTGTTTATTTGCTTGCACCCACTGATAAACACTGGCAAAGATCATCTCAGGTAAAGCAGATAGAGGTGCTGCTACAGGGGGACACTGCTCTGTGTGAGATCATGTTTCTGCACGTAAAAGGAGGTTATTGAAGTCTTTGGATTCACTCCAGCTCTTGTTGAAATCGTGGTAGAGTCCCTCTGGCTGGCACAGCAGGAATTGTACAATCTCCTTGTGCTCCAGTGCAACAGCCTGGATGCATGGGAGAGCAGTAAATACCATTTGTGGTCACTGTTTTTCTCATCAGACTTCACTCCCACTTTTAGAGAGAAAAAAAGCAGGAAAAAGCCTTGCTAGCTGTGCTACTTTCTACTGAAGGCATTTTTATAAAGTATTCTTTTTGAACATCAGTAAAATTCAAGATTCTCCTTGTTGAAAATTACTGTGATGATGGAAAGCTTTTTTCTGGTTTGGCAATGTGGTATATTTTTCACCCCCTACTCTCTTGACTCTTTAAATAGCTTTTATTAATATAATCTATCCTCTTTATCTTGTTTTCCACACACAGAAAAAAATATCACATAGACAATAGTTCATATGTATTTGTCAGATACTATGAGTTTTACTACTGCATTTCATACTAAGCTTCTAAAAATGTAAACAGGCACTGCTGTCTTAGAAAAGATGCTGCAAACTTCGTAAGTAGTACCCTACCTCCAAGAAAGCTCATTGAGCAAAACCATTGTAAATCATCTGGCAGATGTATTAAAGAATTTAAACTGTAGTTAATCTATTAAGGCCTTTAATGAGGATCTGGCCTGAGAAAATAACAAAGCTTAATATTCCTGCATGCTCACCAGCTCAAAGTTCAGCCCCATCAAGTCAGACAATGTGATGTGCTTGGAGTTGAAATTGCATTTAAAACCTTTCACACAAAAGCAGTTGGGCACCTAATCCGATTTGTCTGGAAGGGCACCAGTTTTTTTCATATTCATCTGAAATTACAGTCAGCACTGTCAGCACAAAGGGAACCTTCATTAAAAGTGACTTGTTTTATTCCCACATAATAGATACAATGTTCTACATTTCATAAATTAGTCTTTAACTTGCATGAACTATCTCTCTTTTATGAATAGTTCACACATGAGCTGGGAATGCTCATTTCTCTGGCATTTATTTGGAAATCACAGCTCATGATCACACCAGTGGCTAATGCTTTTATGCGTCTTCTTTACACAGACTACTTTTTAAATATCATTGCTGTTCATTAGGCTGTATACACTATGATTAACCCCCCTTCTCCTCAGCAATTAAGTAAGCTATCAGATGATAGACATTACTGTACAGGACCACCATACACTGAAAAATGAGACTTACTCCAACAGAAGCAAGTCTCTCTGTGCTAATTATTGCCAGTGATAGCCTTTCTTTCCGGAAAGATAATGTGGCAGATTTTGCTTTCAATAACACTGATGCAAATGCATAATAATTCTGGTACATCTGCAATGTGGTTCTTCCAGATTCACGCAGTCAGAGCTGGACGGTGTTTCTCTAGTAGAACAGAGTTCTTGCCCCTGTCTGGGTCAGAACCGCTGCCCTCAGCAGTATGGCTGACTTAAAGCTTAGGGACAAAACCTCTCACCTGTGACCTGAGACATGAGTTTAGGGGTTCCATGTTTTCCACCTCCTCAGCTGATGAGAAGTGAAAGAAAAACAGGAAGGCTTCTGGTAGTCAGAAATCTGACTCCCTGGATACAAGGCTGAACTCATTGTCTGTTTGCTCCTAAAGTATGGAAGTGTGAGAAAGCCATTTATTTGGGCAAATCACAGTTAAAATGGTATGTGGTGAAATTCTGCTTGCCATAATTTAGCTTATCAATAAAAATATTATGTGTTTCTACATGGATTTTTTTTCTTTTTTCTTCTTGACATTTAAAATTCCATTAAAATATAAAGATGAACTCACTCATCTACTCTGGAAATACTTTCTGAAGCAAATCCTTGAGTATTGCCACAGATCTATGATGAAGACTTGGTGCAGATTTACATTTTTATAGTTTTTATATAGTTCTTTGCAAGATATCACTAAGACATGAACTGGAATTATGGGTCACAATGCAAATTAAAGAGAAGGGATGTTGCAATGTAGTTTATTCAACTCTGCTTATTCCAGCAACTACTTTTCAGTGGCAGGTATGACTGCCCTGTGCAAATCACTAGTCAGGAGTTTCAGTGGCAGCTTGCCTATGCAAACCCAACTGATTATAATCACTGCTTCCCTCCTCTGTAGTAGAAATTTGCACTGTGACACACAATACCAGATGCTGGACACTGGCTACTGTAATAAAAGTTAATTTGCAGGATGGTATGGGCTGCAATAATTTTCAATGTGGCAAAACACTAACAGTTGGCCCAACCTTGGGCCAGTGTTGTTTCATCAGCAAACTGAAAAAGGAAGTAAGTAATGAATCATATAAAAGGCTGTAGATGACAATTATTTAGATTAGACAAAGTCACAGGAGTCTGCAGGGATATTAAAGTAACCTAAGAACACAAAGCAGAGCAGCACAGTGACAGATGAAATTCTTTTCAGCTAAAAAGAAAAAAATAGAGATTAAGGCATTTACCTGGAAATATGGTACAATTTATGTAATAGCCTCAATAAGCAACTGAGAAAACTTTCATGACCTCCTCCTTTCCCTCCCCCTGCACTCCAGAATACTCTACAGCCTGCTCACTAGGAAACCCCGTGAAAATTATGGATTGTTTACATTAAATTTCTATGTGATACCAGGTAGATAAGGGATTAAAAGTCAAGCTTGTGATATTTCACTGAGTACTCTAGCAGTGAGCCCTTAGACTTCAAATTATATTTTTATGCAAGAAGGTGCCTGTGGAGCTGCTGCATTACAAAGGGCTGCAGTGGCCACCGCAGAATCCTGGGTGCATCCCGGTCCACCAAGACAGCTCTTGCTAAGCCCCTGAGCTGGCACGAGCAGAAGAACCAACCACTTGGATCCTTTCCAGGACATGAGCTGGGTACCACATTGCTCAGGACATGTCATGATGTGTGACAAGGCACCCAGTTCTGAGATCAAAAAGTAAAATGAGTGGAGCTGCTCTCAGATTTGGGGCTCCCTGTAAATTCCAGTTTCACTTTGTATCCCATTCAAAGCTACTCCAATGAAAGTCAAAGACCCAGAGAGATAAGAAGTAATAGTAATTTCTCAAACATTACCCCAAAGATTTTACTTCATGCTGTTGCTGTTAAAAGACAGCCATCCTCTACAGTTGAAAACTGTGTTTAATTGAGCTTTGACTTCCAAACAGGCTTGTGTTTTTATGAGGCATGGTCAGAACATGAAACAAATGCAGCCCCAAATGTTAGTGTTAGGTATGAAAAAAATAATTCAGAGGACACTCTGGGCTGCTGCTCTAAACAGCACAGTCAAAATTCACAACCCATAGGAAGGCATACAGGCAATGTCCACGGGTATCATGCCCTGGCTCCTCCAGGTAGTTTAAACTGGCCCCTTTCTGTTTGAAGGCTGGTTGCCAAGAGAAGAGATTTGGCATGAGACAAGCACGCAGAACTGTGTCACTAGTTACCTGCAACTTTCTGTCACAGAGTCTTCATTCATCTGCACTAAGCAATAGATGATTGAAGTAAGAAGGGGTTGAGACCAAAAACCAGAAATGGAGTGGTAGGAGGACAATAGCAAGCAGAAACAACTGCTTTAATTGAAAATCCAGCAGTGAGAGAAACATCAGTAAGAAAAGCAAATCTTGACTAGTTTGCCCACCATGTTCCCTCTCCAAAATAGGTATAAAGCACACACCTGAATTTTTCTAAGTGAAAGCCAATGTCATTTCAAGCAAATAGCCTGTTACCCACACAAATGATATTTGGGTAGCGCAACATCAAACAGGAGACCCAGCAGCAGACAATCAGCTTAACTAAGCACCCTTTGAGAACAGCTCTTTCGAGAGAGACGGCTGAGCTACACAAACTGCTGGGGATGAATGACATCAATGCAATTTATTGGCTTTCTTCAAATAAAGACCTCAGTGTAAGGAAATGATTGAAGAGACAACTAAACTCTGTTAGAGTCATAATTAGCAAATAATAGGTTCCATTACACATATTGGTGTATACAACTCATTCAGGATAATGACAGAACAAGCTCTCTTTTTTTTCCACAAAAAATATTTTATTAACATTACTTATGCATTTATATTTAGAAAATATTGTAGGTGAAATTAATTGAAATTCAGACATGACTGAAATACAAAACATAAAAGAATGTGCAATAGTATCACCATAGGCATAACCTACCATAAGAAATAAAACAGTGCCTCCAAAGAGGAATTACTCTTTTGCAGAAGAAATTTGCAGAAACTTCTGCTGTTCTGCTTTAACAGCCACTGCATTAGCACAATTATCAAGATCCTCTGCAGATGTAATCAGCATAGCTCCATTAAAATCAGTAAAAATATGCTGATTTATGCCATATGAAGATCTGGAGTAAATGAGCAAAAATTTCAAATGTCATGAAAAAGTAATGGCTACATTTTTATTTTAATACACAACTAGCTTATTCATTGCCTTTGTCATAATGTTTATCAAGGTATCCCTATTCCCAGTTCTGTCTTGTGGGATGAGCTGCATTTAAATTTATACTTCTTTTACTGTTATGAAGGCTTCTGAAAGCCTTGACTATGAGTGTTAACTGTAAAGGATGATCTATTTAAATGATAGTGCCAAAGTATGTAAATGGCAGGGCAATAATCTCTGAACACCCTTGTGAAAAGTTCCTTTTCTTTAGTAAGCAGAGAATGCAAAAAAAAAAAAAAAATTAAAAATCCATGGTAGACTTTCAGCATTGTACTCTCCTTAGTTATACTAAGAGACAATTGATTTTTCAAATCTTAATTGATTTGCAACAGCTGAAATATTCTCCCAAGGCAGTACTAACATTCCCCCCATAAAAACATGGAAATCTAAACACCTGTCTTTGCCAAAGCATTCTTGCAAAGACAACAGAGCAGAAGAACCAAATTCAGGTAGATTCTTCTATTAAACTCAGTTCCTTATAAAAAAGTAAGTTGAATAAAAAGCAGTCCTGAAAGACAGAACTATGTCAGTATAAAACTTTGTGGAAAATATCTTACAAAAGAAAGTGGAATCAACAAAAGGTGTTTCGAACATCCAAGTGCACATCAGCTTTAAGACTTCAGGTTGTATGTCTGAGGTTTTTTAATCAGTTTTCTCACTAGTTTTCTGCGGAATACATTTGTTGGCTTGTTGATTCTTGGTTTCTGATTTCCTGCTAACAAAACAAAGGAAGCAGTTAGGGAAACAGCATGACAAAACTGTTACTACTCTTTATTGTTTGGGGTTTTTTTTTCATTTTATGCTGTTCAAGCAGTTGTCCAATAATAACAAACATATCAGAAACTGTAAAATGTGTTCTGCACTCCTTATTTTCACACTGTAAGGTCTCCAATGTGTTCACATTTGGCAATGGAATCCTACTTTGCTACTCTTTTCCTGAGCAGGCATCAAAGTCTTTTCTAGCTGTCCTGTAGTGATAGCAGAATGAAACTAAATACACTGCTCTCTATTAAAAAAACCCAAACCCAACAACCAAACAAAAAACCACACACAAACAAAAAACCCCAAACTATTCTTACATTTCTCTGAACAGTGGGGCAAAGACTAAAACATAGCCAGTGCTTGCAGGAGATGAAAAGATAAGATGATTTGGGTTTTTGTACAAAGCTCACAGAAGCTGCAGGGTGGCCTAAGACAGTTGGCGTTATCTCCAGAAACACTTACAAAGGCTGCATGAATTGTGTCAGTGAATTTCAGAAAACAAGTACTCTGTGACTTTCACTGGAAATCTTTGTCTTTATGCTATCTATTTACCAGCACACAGAGCAATTGTGGCCAGTTCCCAATCCTTTTGCTGTCACCCCAACACATTTGCTTCCTTTTCCAATATAAACTTTTTAAAATGAAATTAACAAGAAACTTTTTCATTCAAAACACTATAGGTTAATTTAATGAGCAGTTGTATATTTGCACAGGGAAGGTCAACTGAATTCAACTTGAGACTCCAAAAGGTAACAGGAAAGATGCTGAAGAGGAAATTATGGAAGCAGGAGAGGAGGAGTGGCTTAAGTTGCCTGAATTATTTACTTCATGCTGCTGTGCACTCCCAAGCTATAGAAATGAATATGCATAGCATAACCTTAATTAGCACTAATTACATCCTTAACTTTGGTCTTTGGCTGTACCAAGCCTTACTGAATTGTGAAATCTAGAAGTTGGTGAAAAATCTTGTAACTGATACTTTAGGTGTGGCTATCTGGTGCTCTAGTTACAAGACAGACATTTCCTTACCTCTTTCTTCCACAGAGAAAAAAAAATAAAGAGAGAGAGAAGGAAGTGAGGAAGAGGGAACCCCCAGGTGAATCTGGCTGGGCGTGGGCAGGAGCAGTGTGGAGGAGAGACGCTGAAGAGGCAGTTTCCTTCCTCCTCTCTTCCCTGCACACTCCAGACTGGAGCCTGGCCCTACCACTTCACAGGTAGTAACAGATGTAAATTAGATAATCACAAGCATCTCAGATAAACTTAGCATACTATTAGAGACTCTCCCACAATAGAACAATGGCAGAGACACACTCAGACTTGTCACCCACAAAAGTATTACTGTCATGACTAACTGGCAGGCAATATTTTTATTTCTGAGAACTGTGCTCAGGGTGCAATCCTTGCCCCAACCCTGGATTTCCAGCCCAGTACTGAAGACTCATCTCCCAACTTAAGCCTTCTGACTACCCATCTTCAGTAATGAAACAGTCGAACCTTGTGCATTATCACATTTAAAACAGTGCTACTTTTTAGCTTTTGCTTTTTTTTCCCAAAGGCAGTGTACATGCTAGATACAGCCTTAAATTTTTTTGCCTTTAGTATCAATTTTAAAAATACTGTGCTATGTCTGCTTCCTAAGTGTTCTGGGGAACAACACACAATTATGCTTTTCTCTCTCATTTATTTTCATATCAGACGAATTAAACTAGAGTATTAAAACTTACAATAGCTGGTATGAACATATGACTGCAAGTAAAAGCACAACTGTTTTGATTTACAAGCACAGCCAGTAGCTGGTTTGAATAAAACCATTAGGAAAAATCAATCATCATTCCAAGCCTTCCCCACACAGCCACAGAAACAGCACAACTGACGAGGCAAAAATCTTTAGTAATGGAAATAGGAAATGTGAGTAGATAACAGGGAATTGAGGTAGGATAGTAACTTCTGAAAATGCAAAGGAAAAAAGTAAATTGATTTCACAACTGACTTTAATCCTATTCGAAAATATCCAGAATAAAAGCATACTTTAATTAGTGGTCATGCAGATACTGAACAGTTTAAAGACTGATTCCTTGTGGGCTCTAGAAAGCTGGCTTAGTCTTTTTGTGTGCCCTTCTCAATACTTCATTCAA
The DNA here is from genome assembly GCA_013400975.1 of Atrichornis clamosus. Classification (NCBI taxonomy): domain Eukaryota; kingdom Metazoa; phylum Chordata; class Aves; order Passeriformes; family Menuridae; genus Atrichornis; species Atrichornis clamosus. Next base: position 111,630 of record WBMZ01002995.1, read on the forward strand.
GTATGGTGCAACCACCTCACATCACACTGATCTTGCCAGAAGGATTTAGCACTGCATTTCAATTTTCCCTGCCTTTGAAAACATCAAGTCCAAAATGCAAAAAGCATATCCCTGTAGCAAGCCAAGGTGAGTAAAAGAACACCGCGACCACTTGTTACTGGTACATGGATTGCTTTATCTACTTGTGACTGACAAAATAAAAACCCTTACCTTTTCTACAGACATTGTAGCAATCCGTTTCAGTAACGAAGTTGTTGGCATTTCCACCACAGCCAGTATATTTGAACTCTTTACACGACTTAGTCTTGGTGTCATAGTAATAGCGAGGCACAGAAGAGGAACACAATCCTTCATCCTTTGGGCTATAGCATAACAAGGGACCAGCTTGGAAAAAAAAGGACAAGTGAAAAAAGAAAGAGAGAAAGAAAAATTACATAAATGTAGTCTCTGTGTGTGGCTTCTTAAAATTGACCCTGTAATACGTTTTGTGTCTAAACAGCTCTCTTTCCCCTTGAATTGACTATTACCAATGACTTCAGAGACTTTCTACTTCTTATTCCTGTGAGTTGTGAATTTCAGAAAGCAACTGACCATCCCAGAAAACAGGATTATTATCCCGTAAGTGAAATTCATCAGCTTTCTCCATTTGTTGTGCCATACATATGTCCGCTAAGATATTTACATAATCTTATTCCATATATATAAAAGCACAACAATAATTTCAGTGGAACAACCTCTGTAGAGAGAAAAGAAAGGCACAACTTTGCTATGATTTTGCCAGCAAATTCTGTCTGCTTGTAGCAAAAAGTACCACTACTTTCCTCAAGAGGATGTTTCATTTTGCCCCAGCAAAATTTTATTTTTTCTGCTGTAGACTCTTTATCAACCCATTAGATATGCAACAGAGAAATTAAAAATAATTCGGCTTTCACCTAAGAAAATGCTGACAATCTGCCATCAGCCACAAATAAATGCCATCAAGCATTAATAGAGCTTAGGCAGTGACAGCTTTTATACATTCTGGTAGATCTTCAAAGATCCTATCTTGCACTGGATATTAATCTGGTGTTTGTGTCAATACTTAGCTATATTCACTTGCTCATAATTACCACCATTCTTATTTAAAGCTTTAATGGAGAGACAGTGAAAAAACCACACCAGGCAAAACACTTTTATCAGAAGCTGAGCTCTTGAGTGCCAAAAACCTGAACACCATCTCTCAGGCCTGAATTTTAGAAAGGTAATTCTACTTTATATTACAGTACCACTTCCCTGAACATGACTGCCACAATGTCTGACACAGATGTCCAACCTTATTCTTTCCCTTCTGATACACCTTCCAGCTCTCTCGAAGTCAAAAAATCAGTTGGATATAGCTGTGGGTGTATTTAAGATCACAGCATTTTAGCTCTTTCAGTAACAGCGGAGACAAGTAACATATTAAAGTGGACAATACAAACATCTGTTTCACTCAGGTCTTCAAAAATACCACTGTATGGGTATTCAGAGGAAAATATCAAAAAAAGTATCATCTTCATATCACTTTCAAGCCATCTATTTTATTAAAAATTTGGAACAACCATTACTTCTTTCTGGCAGACAGTGGTCCACACAAGACTGCAAATCTCTGAAGTTGTTGCCATTTCCGTAACAGCCACCGTAGATGAATTCCTCACACCTCATCGAGCTCAAGTTAAAGGCATATCTTCTTATATAACTCCTGCAAGGTCCTCCATCAGCCTCCATCCGGCATAATTTGGGCACTTCTGCAGAAAAAATAATTTCATCCTCTGTAAAATCAACCCTTCATGCTTCGCATACAGAACAACATGGCAGAATAGGCAAAACACTGTTACTTCAGCTGCAGGCAAGTCCCAGCTCATCCCACCTGCATTTACTGGACAAATCCAATGCATGGATTAGCAGGTAAGTGCAATATTAAACTACATTTAAAATATTAATAGACAAATTCCACATATCATCTCTGCGCCAACTCACTCTGGTTTCTCTGTCTAAAACTGAGCTCAGCAAGGAGCCGCACCGAGCAGGAGGGACATCAGTTGGAGTCGATGACCTTAAGGGTCTTTTCCAACCTAAACAATTCTATGTTTCTATGACTCTGTGATACACCGGGTGGGTGCAAAGCGTCCCGCAGACCACGCCGCATCCCCTCTACGCGCCCCGGGGCCCTGTGAGGCACCGCCGGCCCCTGGACTCACTCTTGATGGTCCAGCAGCTCTTCTCGCAGTCGTCGAAGGTGAGGAAGTTGTTGGCGTTGCCGTAGCAGCCCCCGTAGGTGAACTCCTGGCAGCTCTGCGTGTGCCGGTCATAGTACCAGCGCGGCACCAGGGCGCGGCAGGGCCCGTCGTCGGGGGGTAGCAGGCAGGCGCGCTGCTTCTCTGCGGAGACACCAGCGACCGGGGCTGAGGCCACCGCGCCGACGGGGGCGGCCCCAGCCCCGCGCAGCCCCCGCGGGGTCCCACCGAGAGCCCGCTCCTACCTGTGAGGGTGCGCTGGGCCAGGGCGGCGCAGGCCAGCGGCAGCAGCAGCGCGGGCAGCGGCAGGCGGCGGCCGGCGGCCATGGCGTAGCGAGCTGGCGGCAGCGGGGTCCCGGGAGCGAACGGCGCTTCCCCGTCCGACGGCAGCGCCTTTTATGCTCCGAGGCGGCTTCCCCGGGCCGCCTCCTTGCGCAGGTGGTGGGAGGAGAAGGTCTGATTCAGCGGGGCAGAAGGTCCCCGCTGACCCGGCCGTCACCGGGGCGCGGAAAACTCCGCGATGCGTGAGTCCGGGGGGGCGCGGGCAGCCCCGCGCCCCTCCCCGCCGCCGTCGGGGGGAGCCGCCGGGGCAGGGCAGGGGCGCCGCCGGGGCTGGCTCCCCGTAGGGCTGCACCGCCCACAGCGGAGGGGCCTCCGCTCCCGGCTACGGGGAGCTGGCTACGGGGAGCTGGCTGCGGGCACATCCTCACATTACGGGATGATGCTCCAAGAGCATTTCCTGTTAATCACGACGAAATCTGGGATGGGTCACTTAGCGAAAGCCCCCACTCTGTCCCCCTCGTCGTCCTCACCCCCCTGAGGCTGCTCCCTATTCGGAGCCTCCGGGTAGAGGGCGGTGGGACACCGAAAATCAAACTCTGAGCCTGCAGCAGGTCCCGATCCAGCCGGATCGCGTACACGCTGCTTTAGCGAGTGCCACCGAGACAAACGCCCAGCTTTACCTTAATACTATTGTGTAAAACGCTGATGAATTTAAGAAAACCGAGGAGGCATCGTCAGAGGGCTTGGACCGGGGAAACCCGAGGGGCCGAATGGATGACATCTCTGGCCAGTACAAAGAGAGACGGACTTCAGGAAATATCATGATCTGGCTTATTTTGCAGATTTTAACCCCACCAGGCAATGCGGTGTGATCTGAGGGGAGGAGGGGGTGAGCAGCGAACAGCATACTTTCCCTCTCTAATCTGTTAGAGATATTACATTAATTAGTGTTTACTCCAGATTGAATACAGTAAGAGAGATAAGAGTGGGCTGCAAATTAGGTGTGCTCTCCACAATAACAAACTAATCTGATCTCCTATTGTTCTTCTCTGCTCCTTTTACAGCAATGATGTTGGGCACCAATCCTGCAGGCTGGCGCTGCCCTCGATGGGTTGCGATACAGGGCCCTGGAAATCTGTGGCCTGCAGGAAAGGAGCTGCTATACGGGCTGTAGGGAGGAGGAACTTCATAGCACCCCGATTATTTGAATTTACTTTCTCTCCATGGTTTCTCTGCTTTACTTTTATCATGGATGATTACAACCTAGTTTTCTGACATCATTTCATTTTTCATAAAGGCAAGAAAGGAGCAGATTTAATCCCTACCCCACCTACGTGAGTTCTGAAAGGATATGAATGGCACCTCTTTCCCTTCTTTTTCAGAACTGTTCCTTTTTTCAGAATCTTCAGTTGCTAAAGGATAAGTGGATGCTTTAGTGGCAAGAAAATAAACCCTGGTGCAGTTTGAGTCATCACCATGGGACATATCTGCAATGCTTTGGAATCTTATAGCTACCATTTTTATTAACAGGTGTCCTCATTTTTAGGGATTTTGGTCACCTTACTAGGCAGAGTAACTACATTAAAGCTTATGTCCCCCTGGTAGGATAAAACAGACAAACAAAAAACCCCATACATTTTCTCTTTTCAGAAGAAAGCAAGAGGTCGTCTTTCTAATACTGGGAAACTCTCAAGTGATTTTAATATGATGTTCTTTAACATGATGTCCTAGACTGATATCCTTTAGTTTGCATCATATTCTTTGGAATTGCAAAGAAATTAATTGAAATACCACTTCAAACAATAGCAGCAATGTAAATGCTGTAATGCAAAAACCATTTTCAATATTTTCCATTTCCTCTGTGCACACACAATACAAATCAAAGTGTGAGTTAAAGCCACTTATCCTTCAATGTTGCTATTCAGCTTCTCCTTTGCTGTAACTTAGATCAGGTAAATATCTGTAAAAATATATGAACTACAGTAAAAGTTAACACGGTAAGTGGTAGAAAGTCCAGACTGCTATCAACAGAGCTAGTCTTGTCAGCAGACAGCTCAGTGCAGGCTTTCCACTACAGAGCTATGGATACCAAGTTCTTCCCACCCTAACCATGTCAATGGTGTGTCAGAGCCCACCCTCAGCTCACTCCCGCACCCGATGCCTGCCACCACCACATCACATGCTCTCTGCACCTCCACACCGCAATGTTTCTGCTCCCACCAAGAGCCCTGGCTCCTCTAAGACTCTGGCCAGCCAGCTCCTTCCACTTGTGTTGACTGACCCAGCAGCAGCAGCTGGGGGGTTTGGGATGCAGCTGTCAGTGTAGATCAGGGGGGTGTAGAAATTGCATACCAACAGCTGGGAAGGGCGACATAATAGCCAGAGGGAGAGAAGCTGATTTTAGTGAACTAAATACAAACCCCAAGAGTACTTATAGGAGCAGCACTGGAGAAGAAAGATGTAAATCTTACATGCTGCTGACAGCTGCTTTCATCTGGTGAGTGGGGAGAGGAGGAGAAAGGAGTGTGTTTAATGGGGAAAAAACAGAGGTAGAAAGAGGGAGGGGGCCCTATGAGGGCCTTTGAAGTGACAGATCACAGAAGGACTAGAAGCTCATTTTAATGGCCTGCAGCTATGTTCAGTCTAAAGGGTCCTGAATTCTGCCTCCATTGGTATTGTAGGAAAGAGCTGCTACGATGAGAGATGCTAGATGCTGTTCAAACATGCATGGAGGGAGCACCCTTTTCCAAAGAGCATAGTGCCCTGTTTGGGATCTAGACCCCAAAACTCTATGCAACCAGAAGAGAATTTCATAGCTGCTTCTTGTATCTTCTGAATCCATCGCTTCTCTGTAAATGGAGTACTCCACCCTCAACACCTGTCATAATGCCATGATTCCAGAGACCCTTGGTGCAAACTAGGCACAATAACCCTCTTATGCAGAGTTCCAATTCTGCTTTGCAGACATACCTACCAAAAAGTTATGTTTGGCATTGATGGGCTGATCACCTGTGCGGCACTTAACACGGGACTGGTTCCCTCCCCTCTCTACCTCTTAGTCCAGTTCATTTGTAGTTGTAACACACAAGTATCGAGGAATGCACATGCACACCACCTGCTTCTGCCTTAGCTGCTGGGCCGAAGAACACAGAGCCCAAGGGTGCTGGTGGCACAGAGCATGAATCATTGCGATGGCCGAAGGTGGAGGAGATGAAGAAGTTGTAGGGGAGAAAGATCTCACTAGTGGGCCAAAACTGCCTGCCGACCTCGCTACGTTTGCCCCGCACTGCTGTTGTAGAGGGAGAGGCCGGAGAGGTCTGCACAGGAGGGTCCTCCAGCTCCCGGCTCCTGCCTCCGGTGCTGCGAGGGGTCTGAGCGATGCGGCAGCAGGGCTGAGAGCCCTGCTCGGGGGCCGCGCCGAGACGGCCGGACCTTCCTGTGCAGCCAGGGCCCGTGTCAACGCCCCGGCAGCGGGGCCGGGCCAGGCAGCGGGCTCTAATCCGGTTAGGGGGGATTAGCGTGCAGGTTTAAAGGCCGGAGCGGCGCGGGGAAGGGGTGCAGGCGCGCCGGAGAGGAAGCGGCCGCCGCCGAGCAGCGGGGCAACTCGGACGGCAGCGTGTGAGTGAGCCCGGGGGCGGGCCGGGGGCGGCCGTCCCACCGCCCAGCCACCGCCCGGGGGCTCTGGCCCCGGCGCCCTCGCTGCCCAAACGTAACCTTTTGTCCTCACTCCCTGCGCGCTTTGATAGTGTAGACCATGCCAGCCATCAACATCGAGGATCTGAGTGAGAAGGACAAACTGAAAATGGAAGTGGAGCAGCTCCGGAAAGAAGTGAAGTTGGAAAGGCAGCCGGTGAGCGGGCGCGGAGAAGGGGCCCGAAGCTGCCCGGCGGGCGGCAGGATCGTGTCTGGAGTGGGGAGCAGCCCGTTCCTCCCTGGCGGGGGTGCGGGGGTTCATGCGGCGGCCAGGGGCACGTCGGGCGGACGGCGGGGCCGGGCGCGGCAGGGGCGGTGGGGCCGTGGGAGGCACCCGTCCGTAGAGCCTCGGCTGTTTCGGGACGACCGCGGTTTGCACGGACGGGTCCTGTCACCCATTTTGGGTCAGGAGCCGAGGACGGCGCTGTTGACATAACACCGCGTAGGAGCGCCGGTCCTTCCCGGGGATGACTGTGGAGCGGCTGGGAAGGAGCGCACCCGCCCCCGGGATAAAGCGCCCCGAGGGACTGGCACGGGCCCGCCGGCCGCGGCTGTTCCCGGTGCATTTGTCACCCGTTAGCTTCCCCTCCCCGTGAGTCCTTGGCGCCCAAGGCCGGCACAAGGCAGCCCTGCCAGGCGAGGGAGGAGCCCGTCCCGCTGCCTCCTCTGTAGATAGAACGCACTGGGACCAGCTGGTGCCAGCGGAGGGGTGGTGTGCGGTGCGAAGCTCTGTCGCCGCACCGCTCCCTGCCCCGGCCCGTAGCTCCGCGCTCCCCGTGCTGGGCAGTGCCCGGGCGGAGGGCAGGCGCCTAAGGGCTGCCGGTGCCGAGCCGTGACTCACCCGGCCTTGTTCCACAGAAACATTTAGACATTTACACTGATTGTTCTTTTCCACACCTACTTTCCAGTTAAATGCTTATGTGTTTGCACATTTTCTATAGATGAAAGACAAGCAGAACTGATCTTACTCCACGATGAAACTATTATTTTTTTGTCCATTTAAAAAAAATTTTGCATGCCAGCGGAAGCAAACTACACTTAAAGAAACTCTTCTAGTTAGAACTAAAAATAAATTTTTATGTGGGAATCAGTGGCATATGTCACGTTAATTATGTTGCAAGTCTAAGTGTTTAGCCCAGAAAATAAGAATGCCAGAGTTTTAGCTGTGAGTTAGGTATCAGTTATTGTAGATGTTATTGTATAGTCCAAAGCTCCAGCAGTATTGTGGGGTTGACATCCAATACTGTAGATATCTATATCATCCTTCAGAGAATTCTCAGACAACTGAAATACACTCTGCAGGATGTAAAAGTTTAATAATAATAATAATAANAATAATAATAATAATAATAATAATAATAATAATTTTAAATACTTGTCTATATTTTCAGAATAAACCAAAAGCCTGATCACTTTAGGGAAATGGATATTTTCAATTTACCTGTAGTAAAGCACAGACAGCATTCTCAATTTCACCAGTGCCTTGTAACAGAAGTTTCACTGTGAGAATGAAATCTGTGTTGTAGTTGCCACAGTCCCCTGGTACCTGTCTGGGTATTAGAGGGACAGGGACATGCAGAAACCACGTTTCTGTTGTTACTAAATGTAAAAACTTCAGCCAAAGTTTTCTTGACCACTCCTATACCTTTACAACACAAAAGGGAAGTGTCCTTTGGAATAATTTTTTGAATGAATAAACATTTCTAAATGTGTATTTACGCATGCTTTTTTTCTTATAAGTTAGAATCCTGGCCGTGCTGACTGAAGTAAAACAAACCCTGGTCCTGCATATACTTTGGCATGCAACTTTACTATGGTGTAAGGTGCCTCAATTTGAATGAACAAAGTTTGCAAGGCACAGAAGGGCAAGACATAATGGGGTTTGTAGGTCCAACGTCTTTGCTCTGAGGCAGCTAGATCTTATTTTATGCACTGTTTAATTGGGAATTAACTCTGTTCTTTCTGATGGCTTGAAGCTTAATTTTGCACAGGCCATGCTCTGTTGTCTGTGATACAGCAGGTAAATTCATTGGTTCTCTTGTTATAGTTTTACCTATGAAGTAAAATATAATTAACAAAGGAGGCAAGGGGACTTAAATTTGAAATCCTAATCATCTAGTAGCTTGGCCAACAGCTGGTTCCTGCTGTTGACTCTGCACAGCTGTGCTGCTGCAGGGACTGGGGGTAGGAAGGGAGGAGGTGGGGACAGAGCAGGAGTGTGGCCTCAGGCATGTCAGGTATTCGAGCATCTAAGGACAGTTTCTGCTGACACAGGAAAGCAAGAGATGTGGGCACAAGGAACCTCGGGAGCCCGTGAGGTTCACTTGTGCACTTTCAGACGCCACAGATGCTGTTAGCACACGTGCTGCATGTGCTCCTCCTTCAGTGAACAGAAACTAAAGACATTTCTCCAAAGGAGGGGTCTGTGGAGGCTTTCCTACATCAGTGCTAGTTTGCTATGAATGCCCTGGGAAGTGTTATGTATATTATGGTCTCTCATAACACAATAGGTTGTTTTATAAACCATTGTTCAAAATAACCCCAGGTAACCTGTTAATAAATTGTCTGTCCTAGTTAAACTCTCATTCAAAATGCACTGTTGTTATAGTAGAACTGCAAAATGAGAATTTGTGTTACCACAGAAAAATCATTGCTGAACGTTTTATTTGGGAAAAATACATAAAGCCATAAATACTTTGAAGTTGAATTGAAAGTTACTGACTCTGAAACCATTGACCACAAGTCATCCTGATGCTGAGGGAGAGTGTGATCCACAGCTTAATAAAACTAGATTGGCTAATGATGAAGAATGCAGGTTTAACTATGCAGTAATTGCTGTTCGGAGTGGCATTTACATTCCCAGAGATACTCACATGTTCTGTCAATATCGGGCTGTGAAGAGTGAGTAAGGAAGGTGAGTGGGCATGTGCTTAGTGCTATCTCTGTGGTCAGATATTTTATGCTTGGCGGGAAGGTGAATGAGAGAAAGGATGTGATTTCACGGGTCTCCTCCTCTGATGTACATTTTCCACGGCGATAACGCAGCCGCTACTGTGTCCTTTCTCTCGAGGTGTCCAAATGCTCTGAAGAGATCAAGAACTACATCGAGGAGCGGTCGGGCGAGGACCCGCTGGTGAAGGGGGTTCCTGAGGACAAGAACCCGTTCAAGGAGAAGGGAGGCTGTGTCATCGCTTAGGAGAACGACCTCCGCGCCTGCCCCCGGAGCAGACGTTTTTCCTGTACCCCTAGGGCGTCCCTAGTGTGTCCCCACCGCCACCGGTCCGTGTTGAACAAGTACAGGAGAGGAATTTTTTAAATTTTCTATGTCTCCTTACAAAAATACAGAAACCCGCGCGAAAGCTGCCGAGCCCCGCGCCGGCCGCTCGGCAGGACGGCTGTGCCCCGCTCCCCGGCGTGGCCGGTCCTGGCGCTGCGCGGGGCTCTCTCGCCACCCGCTTGTCGGTCGCTTCATGGCTGTTCATTGGCATTAAAGAAACCCTGCCCGTAACCCGAGAGCTGCCGTGACTTTCTGCGGGAACGAAAGCAGCGGGAGGAGGGACGGGGCGGAGCAGGGGCTGCGGGGCGACCCGGGCTGGCTGGCCGGGTACGGCGGCTGCCCCGGCCTGTGCCGCTGGAGGGGGACCGGCCATGGCGCTGCGGGGCGGAGCGCGCTGGGCACGCCTGGGCTCGGCGCTGCGCGGCCGCAGCTCGGGGCCGCGGGACGGCGATGACACTCCCCAGCACCGCGACTTGCGGGAGGCCCTCCGGAAGGTACCGAGCGGGGGACGGGGAGCGACCGGACCGCGGGACACCCGGTCGCGCCGCCCCGAGCGAACCAGGGCAAGGGCAGCGAGCCGTCGGAACGGCTCGGGGTGTACTTAAATAAGTAAACTTCCCCCTGCCAACGCCAGAAACGGAACCGTGTGCCCCTGCCTGTGACCCGCGGGCTGGCAGAGCCAGCAGAGCCCGCCGGGCACTGCGCCGTGCTAGAGGCGCACGTATGGACGCATAACGGGAGGCTCCAGCAAAACTAAATCATTAATCAAGAGGAGGGGGCGCTTCTGGTAACGTAGCGTAAATTGAATGCCAAATGCCTATCTGCAAGTGACAGTAGTGCTGGCGAACTCTGTGTGTTCCCATCAGCCAGGTCAGTGTCACCTGTAGAACACCGTGGTGCGATTAAGAGCACCTACCAAAGCCATAGAATCGGCCGGTTTGGCCGTGGGGAGCCCTGGTGTGGTGCCCGCTGCGGGGCCGAGGCAGCGGTGAGTGAGAGACGTCCCCCTTGAAGTTATGAACCGCTGAGAAATGCGCTGAAGTTCAGTACCTGCTGCAAGGACTACACAGCACTGTTGTGGCAACCACATAAGAACAAACCGTACAATGAGTTTAGAAGAAGGCCTTAAGGAATGTAAGGACTTGTCCCAGATTTGCCCATAGGCAAGTTGACAAGGTCTAGCTGGTAATACAGTGCTATGCTGTAGGTTTTTTTTTTAAACAATATGCTCTGGATTGCCAGATACTGACTTTTTAACAAGAGTTTTGAGCTGTGCTGTCCTATCTTTCATGGACGCTTTTAAAAATTACTTGCAGAATCTTTTATTTCCCTGGATAAACTTAACTTTTTCCAAATTTCACCTTTTCTCCAGTTCACTGTGGACAAAAGATAGTGGAGTAACTTCTGAGTCATGTGATGTTTACCTCTAGTTTGGTTTTTTTAGGCATTAACTTTCACAATTCCAGTGTTAAAATATCCCAAACCCAATTTAGTTAATCAGGGTTTTTATCACTAGAATGAGATCTGTTATCATTGAGCTTTAGGAATTGTGGGTTCATTTTCTGTTACAAAAAAGAAATCCAAGCAAGAAGGGAAAGAAATGCATGACCTGTCAGTTTCTTAGTAAATTAGTTTTGTGGGTCTAAATTCCTGGACTCTTTGCAAAGCAGAAGTAAAATGCCACAGAAAGAACTAGTAGAAGCAGCTGGAAATGAATCTTCCTCTCCCACCTGGCTTAACAGTCCAGAATTTTGTAGCTAATATCTTTGTGTCAAATTTGTGCTGATCCTGTCTGGAATGAGCCTTCATACACCTATGTATATGAAGAGCTATCTGCCCAATGAATTTGTTCCCTGGCACACTGCTCCCTGTTACCTGCCAGAGCACTACAACTGCATTAGTAAAATATTAGTGTCCTGAAACACAGAGGACAAGGCCAGACCTTGTGAAGGCAGTGATCTGGAAGATTTTAAAAGTCCCGCTTCTTTGTCGTGGATAGGTTAAGGCACACATGGTTTTGTATCTCAAGTACTCACAGCTGTGTATTTATTGAGGAGTGACATGAAGGACGGGAAAAGTAGGTTTATTAGTATCTGCTGGTGTAGTGCTTGCTCTGCTGTGTGACACAATGCTTATTTTTTTTTACAAAAAGTAGCTCCTCCATTGTTTTTATGCCCCTCTCCATGCCTGTTGAAGTGCAGATAACAGTATGCTGTATCTTGCTGGATTCAGTGCAGATGATTGCATCATGGGCTAACAGAGAATGTGATGCTACATTTCTCACATAAAGCCCTGTGATTAATATATTGTAGAATAAATCGCAGTTGGCAATATAAACCTGATTTTTTCTTTGTCCTGTATTTTACAAAATGCTTATGTGGCGTTTGTTTTAGATTTGATCTGATCATACTGGAAAAAAAGAAAAATCACTATGTCAAATCCAGTCTGATGTTCACCCAAAGCTTCTAGCAATCAGTGTTTGTTTTGGCTGAATTAAGCCTGTCCCCAATGACTTCAGGATAAACTGAAAAGTCTTTGGGAGAGAATAACCATTGAGTATCTGCAACACATTTTAAGTATACCTGTTATGTATTCTGGGGCACCCTTTCCACTAGCTAAATCCAGATGCAACTACCAGAGAAATCAGAGAAATGAGCGGTGCTCTTCCATGAGTGAGAACTGGTTTTTTTGTTTGTTTCCATTAGTTTTATTTTTTTAGTATATTAATTTAATGTACTTTAAATTATCTATAATTTCCCAATTGTTCTGAGCAGGATGAGGAAGAGACTCTTATAATTCCAGGGGGCTGTTTTTAGCAAGGGTATTGAAATAATCCTGTGAGTGGTTTCCTTTACAACTTTATAGGTCACCACCCTTCCTCTTGGAAACTGAAAACGTAACTTTTGCTTAACTTGTTGAACAATGCTTACAGTACACTGATATCCTACAGCTTGCTGCAGTAATTAGTAAGACTGGTTTGAAGGAAAAAGATTTAACCTACTCTGTGTGTGTGTAACAGTATTCATATACATACAGAATGTATATGTGCTACATTTTCCTCTGGCATTAGTAAGTAAGAAGCCTTGGGAAATGGGGAAATTTGACATATATTTTGCTAGAGTTGCATGTAATATAAATGACGTTTCACTTTATGCTCAGTGGTAACTGGGTCTAGTTACACTGTGTTGTGTGTCTGTAGGATGAGGATTTCAATCCCCATGACAATGAGACTCCACCAAAGGACACTGCTACTTTATTTGCCACTTTTGGCTTGTATATCAGGAATTTTTGTTTATTAATATATGTATTTTTGCAAGAGTTAATGTCTCTTCATATTAGTGCATGCAGGATCTGAATTAAATATTGACATTTGCTTTAACTTTCTAGTAAAATTTCTGTAAATTCTCTGTCAAAATAGTATGGTGCTTTCTGATTACCTGCAAAATACTGAAGGGTGACCACTATTAGCACTGCAGCACCTTGGATGGAGTTGGTTTATTTATCTTTGTAAGAAATCATAAATCCCTGTCATAGAACAGTGAATTAGTAATTTGATGATATTACAAATAAATCACTTAAAAGTTAGTTTTTCACTAAGTTGGGAGAGAGAAAAGACACAATTGAATCTGAAAAATACATGACTGGCAGCAGTCATTTTAAAACCTAATTTATTATACACCTGAGGAAAAGCTTCAGGAAGAAAATATTTAGATGTGACATTGGGAAGGCTCACAGATTCCACACTGACTGTCCTTCTGTCTAAGGGAAGCAAAACATATTCCCATATTCTGGGGTATTTGCAGTAGCCTTTATCACCTTGTGTCCGACAGAAACATCATGCAGACATTTAGGGGCTAATTCTCTTGCTGGTGCCAAGAATTTTTGGTAGCAGTTTATCAGAGAGGAAATCTTCATAACTGAATTTTGTTGTTAGTGGAAGAGGCACCTGGGATATACCATTGTAATATGAGAGATCACCCAGTACACCCACTAGTGCCCTACTAAGAGTTGCTTTTAAATTGGTGTAGGATAGCAGGAGAGAAAAAAATCCAGAGGTTCAGCATATTCAAGCAAGCTCTGTAACAAGCTTTTTCTGATAGTAGGAAAAATGTAACTTACTGTACAAATGCTTCATTGTGTAGAAAAGGTGCAATAAAGGCAATTTTGTAAGCAGTGCTCCTATTTGTTACTTGGTGTCAGAGTAGTGCATATGTCTGAGATTGCAGTTGTTGTGTCCCAACACTGGATTTTTTTCCTGCCCCATATTAACATTAGAACAAATTTCCACTGCATCTCATTAGACTTTTCAATGAGCATTTTTTAGTAGAACTGTGTCTAGTGGATGTTTTTGTGTCTCAAGTCTAGCTATTATATTACTTTGCCATTGCCACATTTGATTAGACAATACAATTATGCACTTCTGACAACTAAAATTGAGTCTTAATAAGCAGTTTATGACTGAGCAAACATCTGGGGTTTATGTAGATTTTGACTGACAGTTCAGATGTGATGGTGTGGGCTGCAGTGAGATAACTTGCTTTGTTCCTACAGGCATGTAACCCAGAGTCAGAAGGAGGACCCAAACACCAACATCCCAGCCTCTAGTGGACATTGCACTATATCTTAACTCAGCATCTCTGTGTTGGAAAGTATGAGTTGCAGGAGCAAAAAAAAAAGAAAAAGTCACTTGCTCAGTTCACTAACGCTTTCATACCTCGATACAAGTATCCTGAACACTATACCAGTAGCCAGAGCTCCCAGTCATCCAAAAGGCTTGTCCAAGATCGAGTGCCTGGATTGGCACAGCACACATTTTTGGTCTTGTAGAATTGCTCCAGTTTAAATGCATCTGCCCCCAGACCCTAGGAGTAGCCATGCCCTCAGCACTCCCTTTTTCACAAATTCTGGATCCTCTCTTTTCTGCCATATTCTTGGGTAGGGCAGTTGAAGAGGTTGTGGTTGGGAGTGTGCAGGGACTGCCAAGACATTCAGGTCTGCACAGGAGGGATTTGTCTTTGGAACTGTCTTTGGAAAAAGGACATAGGGAGGGAGTAGGGGTTGGCTAGGATCATGTGTGTTCCTTCCCAGCTGAAGCTGGCCTTCTAGCATCTCATTCCACAGGAGACAGTTAAGCTGGGCTCAGCTCCAGGGTGTTGGACTGTACCTTTCGTTTTCTCAGTGTGGTGATGATATGTGCCCCCTGCTTCAGCAATTGGGCTCCCAGATGTGCCAGCAGCTGCACAGGGTGCAGGGCAGCACGTGCTCCTGCACTCCCTGATGAACTGGTAGTGTTTTAAGCTTTCAGTAAGTGTTGGCAAAAACTTTGTGGTTGATTCGATTCACAGTTTGGATTTTTTGGTTTCCTGAAGTAAAAACTGTAGCCAGATGTATGGGACCAAAAGACAATCAGCATTCAAATTTCTGAACTAGTAATCTGCTTTGCTTTATCTGTTAGGTATGTTGCAAGGAACCGTGTTCCAGTGAAAAGGAAGAAACAATGATTTAAATAGAAGTGTGTCCAGTTACTGACAAATGAATAGACCAGGAAAAATTGCAGAATAAAGTGCTTGCTTTTTTTTCCATGAAAAATCAGATTTTGTAAAAATAGATGAGGACAGGTATGTTTTATTATACAATGAGAAGCTGCCAACTCTTATAGTTTTTTTCCCGCCACTATTTTTTTTCCTCTGAAAAAGGGAAAATTTCATTTAGTAACAGTGTGTTCTGTATTTGGTGATCACTGCAGTCTTTGATAGCCAATGCAGTAGCAGATTGCAAATTACTTTGTTGCCTGTGGCACAGCTTAATTGAAGGTATAAAAAGGAGTAGTGGTGCTCTAATTAGTTTTAAATACATGTCTTCCCATGTCAGCCTTCTATTTTCCAGCTATTAGGAAAATTTTCTGGGTTTTTTCCTTATATAAGCCTACTGAATATTGGTTTAAAAAACACTGGAAGCTTCTCTAGAAGCTCAGCTCTGGCCACAGCTATGTGCAATGGCAGTGGAGAAATCCACTTTCTTTTTTCTTCTCAGTGATATCTTCCAGCTGGCTTGAAGTGTCCTTTTCATCCAGTAGGTTTTTTTCTCTGTGTGGGCTAAATCTTGTCCTGCAGGCAGCATGTAGAGCAGTTGGCTTCTGCACATGAAATGCACGAAAAGTTGGGGAGATCAAATGATAAAAAGCTTAATTAAGTCAAAAGTACATCATTTTTGTTCCTTATTTTAATAATCAGGATATTTTGATCATAGGACTTTTTTTTCTCCCACATGTTTTTCACAGGGTCATGAAATGGATGTCTACTTTTAAATTGAACTTTTTCAGTTCAACCCCATATCATCATGGAAAACATTTTATTGGCTTGCTTACAGCAAGTCTGATGACAGCTCAGAGTACAGAAGTTTCCATATCATCATTGAGGCTCAGCCCAAAATCCCCTGTGCAAATAGGGCAAATTCTTCATTGACTACTCTTGTGGACAGTCGTTTGCCCAGGTGTGTCACATCCTATGTTTGGCTGGGTAGTCAACTAGGAATATTGAATAAGAGGTGCATATTCTATCCAGATGCCAAATCTTCTATGTTGTGGGCAAGAGGGTGACTTATCTGTAAAGCAGAGAAGTGTTTTGGCAGCATCTGGGACATTTGCTACCTTGTCAGAATGCCTTACGTAGCAGTGAGTCATATTTTACATAGATCCCCTAGGTGAGCTCCTAACTAAGAGTAATGTGTTTTAAGAAGAGGAGTGAGGTCTATCCCTCTTGTTTCAAGTAATATTAAAAAAACCCCAAAACCAAATTAAAAAAACCCCCAAACAATCAAACCCCCCAGCCCTCCACCCACAAAGAAAATCCCCCAGAAAATGGTTCTTCAAAACTTCCTGGAGACCTTTTGCCCTGTGCTGGTGATGCATCCCAAAAGAGGAAGCAGTAGGCTGCAACTTTGCTCTCTAGATCACTGCAGACCTCAGGCAAACTTGTAATACTGGATTTTGGTTGCCAGAAGAAAGTGCACTAAACAACGTTGTATGACCAGGCAAGGTTAGCGCTGCATGCAACATTTTTTGGCTGCTGTGTGGTTAAATCCTATTTGTTTAATAGGGTTAGTTTTAACTTGTTGTGGTCTTTTAAGCCACATACTGCCTCTGCTTCTGCACCTGATGTCATCAGAGACTGAATGATGGCCTCTTCTGTTGAGGCCTGACTGTGTCAGGTCCAGGCTCACCACCACCGTGCTGGGTGACCCAGACACGCGGTCAGCTCCTGGCTTCTGCCAGGGTCTCCTAGCATGTGTCATGGGGACTGGAGGCACGGAAGCAACTGCCATCCATCCTGCCAGTGCTGAAGGGGCTTCACAAGTCCAGGAGGGACAGCAGGACCTGGTTTACCTACTACATGCTATAGATGTTCTCGTTAGTGAGCTGCCATGGCAGCAGCTCAGTCTGCACAGCCTCTCTAGTAGGTAGCAGCTACAGGGAGCTGTTTCTCTCACACACCGGATTCTCCCTAGTTCTGCCCTGAATGTGTTTCCACATCTCAGTCTCCTTCCCTGTGCCCTTTCCCTACCTTTCTGAAGAGTATTACTGGGAAAGGATTGGCAATCAAACTTATTTAGGGCTTCGGAAAAATTGTATAAAATTCAGGGAGGAGTGTGACCTCCAAGCCCAGCAGTGAGAAGAAATAAGTAATACACTCTGAGAAACTCATTCAGGTGTGCTTGGGATGCATACCTTGGGGGGACCCAGATGGAGACCAACGTGGGGGAAGTGGGCAGCTGCTGTTTGTACTTAGGATTTTCTTTTTCTGCCCCATGTTTTTCACAGGGTCATGAAATGGATGTCTACTTTTAAATTGAGCTTTTTCAGTTCAACCATATCATCATGGAAAACTTCCTCCAGGCCCTTATGGGGAGCAGCTGAGAAGACCTGCTCAGGCTGCACATGTGGCCAGCCAGGAGCTCGCCAGTGGGGTCCTGCTGCCTTGCACCCCTGGGGTGGGTTTTGGTGTCTGGGTTTGGTAGCACCCACGTGTGGCCCATGGGTTTGACCACCTCAACTTTGCCTTGCGTCTTTCCAAAGTGCTATCTTCACCTCCGCACCAGAGTTGCTACAATGCTGAGTTGTCTCACTGTGTAGTCATTGCTGCTTGTGGTTTTGATTAAAACTAATGGAGAAATGTTGTTTTGCAGGTGGTTAATTATTTATTTATTGCTAATGTTGAAGGCAAAGGAATCTCTGGTATGTTACCTCCTTTTCAAGTCATTGTGGTAATGTCTACATATAACCACTGAAAAACTGTCATTAGTGGTTTGTTGCTTATTTATTTGGTTTTTACACTAAAGATCCTATTAGCTGCATAATATTTGGTTATTATATTAATAGAGCTAAGTTCAATTATTGTAACTTGATTTAAAGGAAAAAAAAATGCTGCTCCTTACATAATCTGGTATGCAGTTATGTCATAGGATCATAGAATGGTTTGGATTGGAAGGGACTTTAATGTATTTTCAAACCCCTACTACGGGCAGGGGTGCCAGTCACTATATTGGATTGCTCAGGGCTCCATCCAACCTGACCTTGGTAACCTGTTCTAGTGTTTTACCACCTTCTGAGTCAAGAATTTCTTCCTAATGTCTAATCTAATCCTGGCCCCACAGATTCCGTGTAATCTTCTTAATACAAAATACCTTTTTCTCAGACATTTTCTTTTGCTTCTCTAGTAAATTAGTCTAATCTCAGCTGAGGTATAATTCACAGGAAGTTTGTGTCATTTTTTAAGAATTCAGTTTATTGTTTTTAAGATTCATCATCTTGCTAAGAGTGTGCTGAAATATACTGCCACTGTACAGTAGTATAAGGGGTACATAGAAGAGGTATTGTTTGTAGAAGTGGTATGGCCTTCAATTTCTGAATTGCATGATAGAAGGTAAACATGCTGGTAAATAATGAAAAGAAATCATTAATTATTTTAAAGGACACCTGCACATACTCTCAGTACCCATATTAATTCAATTACAGTTTCTGCTCTTGTAGTATGTATTTATTTTAGAATGCAGAATTAAATGACTATTGCTAATGTTTCTGGGTAGATGCTGGTACAATATCAGCACAAAATATTGAACACTTTTGTTACTTGTCTCATTTAAATAATGTACTAAGTTTCAGCAGAAAATAATCAAAACATGCAACTATCTGGCAATGATTTGGGGGGGATATTTTCATTGCTCTTTTCTAAAGAGAAATTGGAACTATCTATTTTTAAGAAACGTTAATTTGTCTCTGTATCTTCTCCAACCCTGCCACGGCATTTCCCCTTTCCTGGACAGGAAGCTCCAGGTGCTGTTTTCACAAACTTTATCAAGACAATTTTTAATGAAAACACCTATTTTTCTTACTGTCATTCAGCATGAAGTGAGTTTGTTGGCTTGATCCATTTCCGACTGGGCAAGTATCCACACTGTTTTTTGAAATAATTCACAGCTGATAACAGACCTGAAGCCATTCTTTTGGAGGCTCCCCCGAGAGCAGCCTGAGCTCTTGCTGGGATGCAGGCTAAACCAAAGCTGCCTCCGGAGCCTAGTCCTTTAGGTTTACATCTTCAGTGTTTGGATGAAGTAGCCTGAGAGAAACACCAGTCCCATACGTGAGACTTGCTGTGCCTTCACTGTCAGGAAAATACCAGTTTCTGTTGTTGTTTAGTGGTACTTCAGCAAGTGGGAAAGTTATATGGCTCCTTTTCACTAAATCAACTTTACATCTCAAATGCAGTTGAAATTTGGCCAGCTAGATTAGTTGGAAAGATTTCCTTTGTGGCTGGGAATATCTGTTAGATAGTATCTATAGTAT
The DNA here is from genome assembly GCA_013400975.1 of Atrichornis clamosus. NCBI lineage: Eukaryota > Metazoa > Chordata > Aves > Passeriformes > Menuridae > Atrichornis > Atrichornis clamosus. The sequence continues at coordinate 130,978 of WBMZ01002995.1, forward strand.
GCAGTGCTAAATATTTCTACTGATAGAAGTTTTAGATCATATTATAGTTCTTATCCTGGTGTTGCAAGTCTAAATGCTGAAAGCCATGATTTCCATGTTTCTCATGATAATGCATATATAAATAAGCAGACCAGCTGCTCACATGCTGCTGAGAGCTCACTTCTGTGTATTTGCCAAGCACTGAATGTATACCTTGTGGTTTAAGTAGAGGTGCCTACATAATACATGTCTGCAGTTCAAGTGTGAGACATTTCTTGGTGGGGGGGCACAGATGTGAAGAAATTACTAAAGCCAAGGGAAGGGACAAATCAAATGGTTGGGTGTAAAGCTTTATTTGGCCTGTCTTCAGCAAGGTTTTAAGCAAATGTTGTGTAATTGCTTGTGACCATTCAGTCATGGCTGGTTTGATCCCTTGAAAATACCTCTCTTTGATTCAGTTAGCTTTTCTAGGAAGGGATGACAATATCTAGCTATCAGTGCTGAAGCACCAGCTGGTTGAGCAGTACTGCAGTTCTCCAGCAACGTGGCTTATATTTGTATGTGGTAGTACAAGGGAAGCTGTTCCCCCAATCCCATTGTGTTTATAAAATAACTTGGGTGATTTTTGTAAGCAATTTGTGACTGAAGCGTAAAAGTTTTTGACAGGACCTATTTAAATCTTTGCAAAAACACAGCTAATGGTCCAATAACTAAAAAGAAACTGTGGCTATCAGTACCTGGACTGTGATATTAATTTTTTTCTTGAGTTTAGAGCCATACACCATTTGTGTTTTGTGCAGTGAGGTTGTCTTAGGGTTTTTTTTTGTTGCATCATGCAAGGCAGATCTTTTTTTATTCAGCATGGCAAACTTCACCCGGTAATATGTCAGCTCTGTTAAGCAATTTGAGTTTCACTCAAAGGCACAGGAGTAAGCAGGTTATAACCTGCAGAAATAATGTCTTAGTCATTCTTCTGACTCTGTTTAACTTCAAAGTTAGCTTTGTATGTAGGCTATGAAACACTTGGCCCAGTACCAGCCACAACAAAAAAAAAACTCTGTGAGGATATTCACCACATATTTTTGTCAAGATCCATCAAAACACTAAAATAACTTTTTGTACATATTTCATAACCTCTTTCAGGTTCCCCTGGGTGTCATCCAGTGAGCATTGCCAGATGTTATTACAGTTAAAAAGGTGTTTCACATCTGTAACTCAGTATGGGGGTCAGCATCTTAATATCTGAGGATATGGGATATGGCAATATAGAAGTGAAATGTGATCTCTCCTAAATAGGGTTCTGCTGAGTATTTTGTTACTATTGATCATTAGGCCTATATTAATCAATATAAGAGAGGGAGAGAGATAGGAATTACTGAATGAGTTGAACATTCAGTATATGAATTTCTCAGAATTTGATGAGAGAAGTGAAAAAGTGATTTTTCTGTTACCAGCAATCAAGTATGCTTATTTCTGTGTCCAACTGGAAGGCAGAAAGCAGCCATATATGGGCTGAAATTCTCCAAAGAATGTGCAATAAATAGATAGTTTGGAAGAAGGTTCCACAAGGTCTCAAGAACACAGCAGTCTGGGAGGGAGAGGATTCTATTTCCAGCTCAAGAAATAGTTAGCACCACAGAACTTGTTTATTTAGTGTGGAGAGAAGACTAAGAGCAGTTAAGTTCTCGAAGTAATAAATTCTGTCTTCATAAAACAGTGTAGCAGCAAAATCGTGGTCACAGGTTAAAGGCATTACCTTTCTCTTGGGAACAGGTGTTTGTTTTGGTAGGGTTTGGTTTTGGAGAAGGATGTTTCCCATTTGGGCTCCCTTGTGTGGCTGACCGAGATGTGTGGTTCACTGTGCCTACACCCGGCTTGTCTTGCAGAGGTAGGCAGAGGTGGGCACGACACAACTGCCTCATGCTGGGCTGGTAGGCAGCAAGAACGCACCTGCAGGTTGCCCATTTTGCTCCCCTCTCGTGGCCGTGGAAATCTGTAACTTTGTGGAGTGAAACGTCCAACTCTTGTGCTCTGAAACCTGGAAGTGTTGCTGAATGTAGGGGATGTACTCCAGATGTGTTTTGCTTGCAACAGCTGGGAGGGCAGGCAGCAGCCTGAATAGAGTAAGGACTGTAGTCAGGCAGCTTAGGACACTGACTTTTGGAAGATGTGCAGCAGTAGCACAGTAGCCCAGGGACTAGATTTGGGAATATTATAAATTCTGCAGGAAGATCATATTTTTCCAGCATGTTCTGTCAGACTTCTAGGGAAATCTAAATACAGATGGATATAATTGCCCTGAACAGCACTGACTTCCTTGAGAGTGTTTCAGGCAAAGGTGGAGGAAATCAAGTCTCTTCTACTTGCCTTTCTTGGTACTGTGTGTGGTCATTAGGGAACAGATCACCAACCATTTTTGGCAAGGTCCCTCTGAGGATAATTCAGATTTCCCTTCCTGTTACTTTCTAGAAACTATACAAAAAGATAAGAAATAATGAGGGGAAACTGCCATTTTCATAGACCTTGGAGAGGCTTAAAGCAGCCCTGATGATTTTCTAATGTAGTAGTTGTAATTGCTAAAAAAATTATTTACATTTGCCTCATTACATTTGTTGCAATAATTGTGGATGGGTGGAGGATAAGGATATCCTACAGGAAGTAAGAAAATTAATGGGCTTTCAAAATTTTCCCTGTACTTTGTTCTTTTTCTTCTTAAATTACAATTTTTAGGCAGAAGTAGTCAAAGGTGTTTGTGTAGGATGTCTGTGTTAATAACTTCTACAATTTATTTTCCAAATCTAGATAATTGACAAGGAGATTAATCCCTTTGTGGACAAATGGGAAGAAGAAGGACAGTTCCCAGCACATAAAGTGTTTAAAACCCTGGGACAGGCTGGATTCCTTGGTGTGGATAAGCCAACAGGTAGGAAAGTGTATAACTCCTGACTATTAATAGTGATAGCCTCAATACATTATCTCAATTCACTTTTGCCACAGGTCAAAACATGGGTTGGAATTCAGTGCAAAGTTTACTTATGTTCCTCAGTCACATACACGCTGGTTGCAAACTCTGCAACTACACAAAATAACATTAGTGAGTGCTTAAGTTGATATTCTTCTAAATATAAATGTTAAAACCTGCATGACTGTTACTTTAAAATGAGTGAAATGAATATCACTTCAATTTTCAACATAAAGTCTGTATACTAACTTTTCTTCTGGATCCAGATACATATGAAAGAATCTAAATCTTAATTAAAGAAACCACAGTTAGGTGGCATTGGAAGTGTCTTAAAATTTGGCCAATTATACTTCCTGAACCTGCAGCCTCTACATCATTGTGATGTATTCTGTCTCACCATTCAGAGGATGAGAATAGTGTGACCTTTAGGCCATTATCCCCTAGACTGTCTTTAAAATGCACTATTCCAGCTCACAGAAGTCTGAACAGAACAAGAAGCTCATGACACAGAGAGCAAGTTTTGTGTGTACGTATGTATGTGTAGGCGACACAAAAAGGAATAGAGGAATAGGAAGTATTTCTGGTCTTCAGCTAAAACACATATTCTGCTATCTTTTTTTGTTTATATATGTGATATAATATAGACTGACTTTCTTTTCAAATGCTACTGTTGCATGTTCAAGTCAGAATTCTCTATGATTTTTTCCCATTTTCTTACAAGTGGATAAAAAGTCTAAAACAAAAGCACATTTGCACAGGCAAACCTTCAGCAATTGTGGTGAATTCAAAGCAGCCTGAAGTGACAGTGTTTGAACAGTTAACTGCAGATAATTGTCTGTATGGAGCAGCTCACACAACCTTAGCTGTGCCACACCATATCATGATGTTGCTAAGGTGCAGGGTTCTGTGGAACAAATTATGTCTTTTTACCACTTACTTTCAGAGGTAATTTTCCCTCTTGAAATGAACATTCATATTCTTATGCATTACAACATGGGAGGTTTTTTTCATAGCTGTTCAGGTGTTAGAGCTCAGAGAACTGTTTAGCTGTGATTGTCTGACAAATCCAATTAGGTCTGAGCTGATATTTCTTTACAGAAATGCTGACAGTTTAAGATTATACTTAAGATCTATTTAAAGGACAAATAGAATTACCAGGGGAGAGAGAGATCCACCTCTACCTTCTCTATCATTGTTTGATAGGCAGATTTAAATTGCATCTCAGTGGGGTCTCCTTCACATTGCGGATATTTGTGTTGGTTTTAATAATGGTGCATTGCTGACAGATTGCAGTCCTATCTTCTTGTTATATTCATCTCAGGACATGCAGAGGCTTTGGCTGGGGTAAGGAACCTCAGTGCTGAGTGTGCTGCATTACAAAGGTGTGAACTTTGTATAAAGCTCACAAAATAGCTAGGACAAGGAATAACTGTAGTGAAATCTAGTAAAGAAGGGACTTGTGGAGGTAAAGCTGGTACAGAAGGTTTCATGCACTGATTAAACTTGTCATGCTCATGTTTAAGATTTTTAACTTTGATTTTGATGCTTGTATCTAGCTGTTAATGTAACTTATTTGGCCTCTGCAGCTACATTTTATAAAGGTATAAAAAACGGATAAAATTCTCAGGAGCTGTTCATCTCTGTTCATCTTCTGGAGCTAGGTATTGTTGGGTACAGAAAATGCACCAACTCCTTGGAAGATGCTGTCATTGCAGCATTCAGTTGTGCAACAGAATGTCACCAGATCCAGCTTTGCTCTGTAATGGTGTAATGCCACCAGGTGCATCCTGAAAGTCCTGAAACTTTCTCGTGATGGTAAGTGAAAGTCAGGTGTGGAACAGTGTAGTCTCAACTGCACAACTTTGGCAAAGCCCGAAATTCTTTGACTTCTACACTTCTACAAAATGCTTATGCTTGTTGTGTGATTAGTGTGTACTGGTGGTAGTACTAATTAAAATAAAATTAAAAGATCTACCCTTCATACTCAGCTCAGCCACTTCTGTTATGTAAGTGCTGTGTGCAGAGGAAGACAAGTCTTAAAAGATTTGAGAAAGTCAAGAGCAGTCAGGAGCTTTGGAGGGTTGTTGCAGGAGGTCTGGAGAAGAGGGGTTAAAGTTACCTGGGGAGAGCAATTTCAATGCAAAGCACTGTGAGTAACAGCTTGCCCAACTTTCTCTTTCCAGCACAAACCAGAATTATTATCATGTTATATCTCTTCAAATTCAGATCATAAAACATTCTCTTTAAAGAACACTGATTTTTGAAAGTTAATTCACTTTAGTAGTAGCTGCGATCTTGAAATACAAGTTTTACCGAATTTGTTTTCCAAGATCATTCTCTCAAGTATGGAGGTTTTTTTCATGTAGAAATAATTTTGGAGCTTTCTGATTGGACAGAAACGGGTCACAAGCTTATTTTCCTTAGATAGAAGGAAACATCTGTTTGATTTCAGATTTGTTGAAAGTGGACTTTTTCCTGTGTAAACACCATTCCCTTTATGAACAATGAGCTGCTTAATGGGAGTCAGGTTTTTAAAAGAACGTGTCTTACATGTGTCCCTTATCATTGGAAACTTTATCTGTGTAGAGAACTGATTTGGGGCACTATTTGTATTGCAAAGGCTCCATCAATTCCCACTGTTTTCAGCTGTGGGCTATAAACTTGACAAAGCTTTTCCTGTATTTTTTTCACAGTTGTTTACGCTTGTAGTGCATATTGGCTGTAGTTCAGGATGTTCATTGGAGGGGGTCATGTAAACACTGTAGGCAGAGCTCAGACATGCACCCCTAACTGGAGAATTGTGTTCTTTTATATTGAACAACTGTGTTGTTCTTTTATATTGTAAAATTCCTCCTACTAGTAAAATATGTGCTGAAAGTGAGCATCATTAATGCTTAAAAAGTGTCTCTTTGCTCTATGCAAAATGTGTTCTCCAGGATCACTCAGTTCAGCCTGAAGTATTTAGTTTGAGGGGGAAAAAACCAACATCCCTGTATACTTATTATTCTTCATTTATGCTTCCTATGTATTTCTCCATAAATTATAAAACTCTGAGTTACTGAGGTACTGACAGTCTGAAACCTAAGGGCAGAAAATATTAGGGTAGGCAGCAAAAATATTTAACCAGTCTTGGTAGTTTGTCATTGTCTGCTTTGCTAAGGGAAGTGGACAAGACATGTTCTTTGAACTGTTTTATGTACAGTTTAGATCAGATATTTGATTAAAAGCTGAAAGTATCTATGCAGTCATTTGTGATCTAATGGTTTATGAATCAAAGCCTTGGCTGTTGCTAAATTTTAGGATGTGTTGCCAAAAATGCAGGCTCAAAATGTACTTGTGCCTGTGTATGCCAACACAGATGATTAAAAGTTGTTTTTATCGGCTGATGTAAAAGCACAGGAATCCTGTAAAGGATGGGAGAGAAAGGTTTGTAAGAGGGCAGTGTCTGCTGTCCTGCACATTCACGTGGCATCACTGCGACACATGGGCGATAACAGTGCCCGCTCTGGGTATTTCAGTAGTGTTTGCACTGGCACTGGCAGAAAGCATTAGCATTATCGTCTAGAAATAATGATGACAGGTTTGCCCAAACAGTAGCCTTCATTTATTTCTGTCAGACACTTAGCAGGGAACTTAGACAACATATTCTTATATATTTCAGGAAGATTAGGTAACTCTGGTCAGACTTGCACATGGATGGGAAAGTATAGTTCTACACTATCTGTCTCCTTCCCCTGCTGCTGGGACAAATGCTGGATCCAGGACTGGAGAAAGCAGTACTTCTTGTCACTTCAGACAGATAAGCATCTGATGAAACAAAAAAATTGTTTCAAGTGATTGATTGCAGTGCAATCGGCAAATGATACAGTATCTTTCCTGTGGAAAGCCTGTTTATTACATATGTCTCTGTGTTGAATATGGGCAGGAAATATAGATCTATACTATCCTGTAAGTTAATTGTCTTGTTTTCTTCACAAGTATACATTTCTCTGGTAAAATGAGACCTTGTGAGTGTTCGACCATGGAGAGTCACTTGGAAGGAGTGTATGGGGTTATTTTTTTCTCTTTCTGCAATACTAAGACCTATTATTATATAGAACGAGCTGAAGGAGGACCTGGGAGAAGCAGTGAATTCTGTCATTAGAAAGGGATTTAGTAGTTCAGGTGAAACAGGGGTTGGTGGTATCTAAGAAAGTAAACAGAATTTTTTCAGGTATTTCTGTGGATATAAGCGAGAAGGGATATATTTGTCAGAAGGTAATTCATTTGCCCTGGACCATTTCTTTGTGGTAGTAGTGGACCAGCTGCAATGCTTGTGCTTGGTTTAGTAGATTTAAGTATGGTCAGCTGAACTAACTGCTTGATCTTTTTCTCACTTACAAAGAATAGTATAGTATGTGCAATAGTATGTTAATAAATAATACTTGCACTCTAAAAGTTTGCAAGAGAAGCTGTTGTGCCATGTTTTCAGCCACCAATGAACCAGTAAATCAGCACTCTCAAGTGTTTACCAGCTATCATTTATACCTGTTTTGCAATCAAGAAATAATTTTGATAGGCCTCCAAAAAACAATAGACCAAATCAGTCACTGCTTTATTTGAATCAATTTGATGACAAAATTTGTGATGGGTGGCAGGAGTTCAGAGACCTTGATCAGATAAGTATAAGAAATTTCAGGTGGTTATCTGACCTTGTAATTTGCTGGTTTGGATTGAAATCTCATGAAAGGAAAACAGGTTTTTGTATGTGTACATGTAAGTTCTGTGTAGTTGAAACTCTTTTTCCCCTCTTCCACTGTTGTGAAATGCTGACAATTCAAGTCCCATCTGGCATCTTGCAAGTGCATGATGAAATTCAGTTGAAAATGGTAAGGGGGGAACAGTTTGTTTGCTACATTTCACAGATCATCAGATATTTCTGATCAGACAAGAAAATGAGCACTTGAGTTCATCTTTGGTTTTTTTCTCAGCTCTGCACATGACTTGGGAAACTAGGGTGCTTCTTTCTCCATGGCTGGTTGGGAAGTGCAGCAGTACCTCTGGCAATAGCATGTTCAGCTATCAATAGCAGTTTTGTATGAACACCCAGCAGAGAACAGACTTACTGAAGGACAGTCAGTCTTTGTGGAAGAAATAATCTTCCTTTAAATGTGTTGTTGATAGAGGGATCAGATTAGTTCCTGGGATTCTGCCTTTGTACTTGAGATAAAGCAAATCCTCACACTTGTGATTGTAATGCAGAGCACAGCAGTACCTCATGCTGTTCAGGTGTGCTTATACCAATACCTTAGGGGCAGACTTAGGAATTTCTGAAATCTGGTACATGCACCACTGGTAGTTACAGATTATGTCAAAATGATATTGAGAAAGAAATTTAAAATGCCTCTTTCCTGGAGGAAGTTAGAAGCATCTAACTGGGAGCAAATGCTCACCTACGTACATGGAATTAAGTGCTCGAGCTCTTGACACACAGAGCTCTCACAGCGGACCTTTCATGCCTAATTCACTTCTGTGTGTCACAGGTTTTGCACAAACTGTCAGACCCATGTAGTGTCTTGAAGCTGACTAGGAGCACGTAGGCTGTGCTTGCAGAGAAGGGTTACAAGCAACTGTCACTGATCTGTCCCTGTTCTGCATCTGTGCTACTCTGGGTTGTGTAGGAGAGTCTGTCCTCTCTAGTACTTGACTTTCCTTCAGTTTTGTAGGAAATTGTTGGGCTTGGGAATTTTCAAAGAGATAAATCTGCTAAAAATCTGACGTTCTTGATTTTATAATTGTGAATAAGAGAAGAATGCACACTAAAGAGAACAGGTGAATATATTAAAGACATATTAAATAATATAACACTTGAAGAGAATATAGGGATTGAAACATTATCAAGTAAGACATACTGTTTGGGAAGTTTCCATTAGAGGAGTGTTGTTTATTCTTACACTTCTGTGGATCGAATGGCAAGACTGTCACTTGACAAAACCTGACCAATGAATGAGCTTATACTAACATAACTTGGGTATTACAAACCTCTCTAATTTACACAAAACTGTCTTTTTCCAGTCTCAAGATTCTTGACATCTGTCATATACCTAGATGGCATGATTGAAAAGTTTTCTGAAAGGAATAAATGCACCTACTACGCTTTGAGACATGTCAATACACTGAGTGTGGGAAAATTAGTTTTGTGAAGTGTGGGCTTGATTCCGTTTTACCCACTCACTTTTGCATCATGAACTGGAAGCGAAGGTTGATTTCTTTCGTGGAGCTGAAATGGGGTAAAATATTGTAAAACAGTCACTTGGAGGTTGACATGGAAAATCTCTGAAAAGCTGTTGACTTGTCAACACTTGCAGATCCCTTTTTACAAACTTTGAATGACATCTGGCTTGAAGAGAGGATTAACAAGATTGCAGTAAAAGTATGTTGTTCCTAGTTAAATGTTTCTCTCCCCAGCACTTGAGCACGATAAGCTGGAGTCCAGGCTGTGCAAACCTGAACACATGTAGGTGAATGAGAAGAAAAGGAAGGAAAAAAAACCAGACAAGAAATGCGATCAGTTTTGATTCTCCGATTCTAATCTAACATTTCTAATCCCTGGTGACCCAGTTTATGCAAAATCATAAGCATCATTAATAGTGTAATCCCTGAAGGTCTTGCGTAAGCCCTTAGTCGCTTCGGTGCCTATAAGGAAGTTCAGAGGTCCTCGTATCAGTAAAGTGCCTTTTTTGTACAACTGGAAAACAGGTCATATACCTACCTGCTCATGGCAGGAGGTTTGGAACGGGATGATCTTTATGGTCCCTTCCAGCCCAAACCATTCTATGATTCTGTTTAATCCCAGAAAGGAGGACAGGCAAAGGCAGAGACCCAGTATCTGTGTGTGACAGGCAACTTGCTTACAGGATAAGTAGAGCACACAATACTTAATAGCTTCATATGCTATACAATAATAAAAATATGTCAGGGAAGGATAGTAATATAAGGAGTATAAGGAATTTAGCTCCTTGGGGCTTAATATTTAAATAAGGTTAGAGCTGGCCATTTATGGCTTTATTATTTGATGGACTAGAACAAGTGAGTTTGGAGGTGGAGGTGCAGAGAAGCCAAATGTGTTTTTAATCGTGCTGTATTGTGGGGAATAAGTATCATCACTTCACAACAAACCTGAAACCTCATTATTTGACATGGGTCTGATGTTTATACTGCTTTTAGGTCTACTTTGAATTTATTTTTTACTCTCATATAATACTGATATTCACATCGGAGAGTGCATGGTGTCTTCTACTAAGCAAAGTAGGAAGTGAGAAAATTTGGTTTATTCCAAAATAATTCTAAAGTCTATTAAACTGATCTGAGAAACATTTTGACCCTATGCTCTGGTTTGTTGGCACAACCGTGTTGAAAGTCTTTTATAGGCTTTGTCTAAATAATGCACTGTGTAGTAGATTTGGGATCCAAACAATCAATCCACGTACCCTCAGTTTCTCAGTTGATTAGTAAATGTTAAAAACACATGAATTGTTCTTGAAGTGATGATACATTGGAGACCCTAGTGGAGGATGCTTTGAAACTTCAAAATTTGTTTTTTAGACTGGATGATCTGACCAGTGCAAGACAACTGCTTGGCTCATTTCTGGAGAGGCAAATGGATATTTGGTGCCGTCATAACTTGAATTGCATTATTAACTGTGTACTGTGTAACTCTGAGAGATATGTAAATTCCCAAGTTCCCTGAACTCAAGCCTCATGTGCGTGTGACCGTTCTTTCCAGATGTAGTATGTACCTCATATGGAAAAGTAATAATCTGTCCTGCATAGTACTTTATGGTGATAAGCCTGATGGTGTATACATAGTAAATTTTTACATATATTGCAATAAAGTATGTTTTATTTTATACATACATTTGTATACATAGAGAGAAGGAATTTTTGATGATTTTTGTTTGTTTAAATCATAAAATCATAGAATGCCAGTTGAGAGGGACCTCAAGGATCATCTGTTCCAGTCTTTCCTGGCAAAAGCATGGGCTAGACAAGATAAGCCAGCACTCTGTCCATCTGAATCTTAAAAGTGTTCAACTTCGGGAAATTCACCATTTCTCTGGTGAGACTGTTCTTGTAAAATGAGTCTTCATATTTGATCATCTTTGTGGCTCTTCTCTGAACCCTCTCCAGCCTTCCATGTCTGTTTTGTGTGGCAGGAACCAAAACTGAGCACAGTATCCAGGCATGGCCTGACAAGTGCTGAGTAAAATGGGATAATGACTTCATTATCTCTGCTGGTGTTGTTTCTGTTGGTGCAGCCCAGCCTTGTGCTGATTTTCTGTGTTGCAGCTCAGAACTCACTGTTCACTCATACTGAACTTGTTGCCTACCAGGACCCCCAGGTCTCTTTCCACAGAGCTGTTCCCCAGCCAGGTAAATCCCAGTCCTGCTTAGGTAAGATGTTCTCTCTGCAGACTAGTATCAACATGCTGAAAGTTCAGTCTAGTAGTCTTAATGGGTTTTGTTTTTCTGGTCTCCTGCATGTTTTAAAAGAGTGGTGCAGAGAGCATCTTTTAAGTGAAAACACACACAGCATTCAGGGAAAACTGGATCAATCTCCACAGGGAATGGGTACAAAATGCAATGTGCAAACAAAGGATGGGAAAATAGCAAACCCCTAAGGCTCTGTGAAACAATGTCGGTCTTTAGGGGTGGAAGGAGCACTGAGCAGAACTGGTGGGTTAGATGTGCTGGGCAGAGTTTGTGGCAGTCTTGCTTCTGCAATGTGGTGGCAGTGAAATCTGAGTAGCTGTTTTGATTATTTTGCAGCTGACCTTGTTGACAGAAACACTGGGATGAGATGTGTCAGAAGTTTATTGAGGCAGAGGTTGGGGACCTGGGACAGGGTTTGGGAAGAAATGGGGAAGAAGCTGCAAGACAGGGTGAAGATTTGTTTAACACTTTTATTCCAGGTGTGTTTGGTTTTGTGCTGTCATTTCAAAGTCATGATTATCTGGAGGAAATACAGCTTCACCCTCTTTGCAGAGAAGAAAAAAAAATAGGAAAAGTTTTATGTCAGTTAGAAAAAATTGTGAAAAAGAAGTTGAAGTACAACTTTATTTTGTAAAAGTATTTTCCTTCAGTCCACTCAAGAAACCCTTTAAATACCTTAGTGTTTTAAAGTTTTTTCAGTAACATAAAGAGGTTGAAGGCTTTTTCAAATGCAGAGACTTGTGGAAATTATCTGTTTAAGTATCTGAAGTGTGGACCAACTGTGAGAGACAAAGTGATAAGGAAATTGCTCTTCCAATCATCAGCATTGTACATACACTGAAATTTAATATAATTTTTCTGTTTTGCTGAATAAGTTTTGAAGTAAGATCTCAGTGTCAGGTGTTTCTGTGATTTTTTCCTTTGTTTGTTTCTCAAACAGAGACATGGGAGGTCATTTGTGATGAACAAAGTATTTCTTGCAGGACAGTGGTATTTCCTGAAGAACGTGCCTGTTTGTTCTCTTTGTGCCTTTCCTGGGTGGCCTAGAAGAGCTGGTTTTTCCATCATCTCTAGTGCAGTAGCCATAGTTTCCCATAAGACCCAAACCTGCTCTGTGGTCTTGTCTGCTCTGGGGGATGCCTCCAGTGCTGGATGGGAGGAGCCAGGAACACGGCATGACTCTGGAGTACGATGGGGACTTGTTGTGTAGGACCTTTGAAAAGCCATGACCTGTGTCCGTGCACTTTCCTCGAGCCTGTGAACTGGCAGAAAATGTGCCCTTACCCAGAGCTTCAACCTCTTACAAATCAGCTTCACTTGTACAGCTGAACGGGGCAACAAAGACAGAATTAATGACAAATTTCCTGGTATGTGTATCACAGGGGAAGGCATTTGAGTTTTTTGTGGCATAATTAAATGCTTTAAAATTCTTAGAAGGTGACTTTAGTCAGCATTTCTTCTGTTTCCTACACTATGTGTCAGAGGAAATGAATGGGACTTGTTCTCACCCTCGCTTTATTATTCAAGAACGGGGGTCTCTCAACAGAGCAAAAGATCAGTGAGTAATAAGCCTGCTGAAAGGAATTATCTTTTTTTTTTCTTTTTGCATTATGTATAACTCATCCCACAGAAATCACAAGAAGCACAGTTTAATAGGAATCCAGAGGCTGTTAAATAAATGCATAGATGGTGGCATCATCCACAGTTACTACAGGGAGAGAAATTGTATTTCTGATCATCAGCTGCCCACTTAGCAGGTAAATACACCATTTCACAGCTACTTGTACTCAGTGGCCTCTATTGGCTCACTAACTCCCCGCTGAATAGCACATCTAGCACCGCTCTATGTGCTTGAGTCTAAGCCTGGCAAAAACAATCACAATACATATTTCAGCTTTTTCAGGATCCCTCCTCAGCCCAAGAAGCCTTTAATTAGAGTCATAGAATCATAGAATCACTAAGTTTAGAAAAGACCTCTGAAATCATCAAGTTAAAGCATTAATCCAGCACTGCCCAGTTAATTTTTGCACTTCCCTCCTTCTTTGTATGTTGGAATGGTTATGGTCACATTTTTTACAGGTCATTACTATCCGTATTTATTTTTAAAATCTTACCAGTTGTTTTCAGCCACCTCTATCTACTTGTGTTTCCCACTGACCCTCTTATCTCTTTCCTCTTGTTTTTTCCCCCCCTCTTAAGAGGATTCAGGTGGGTTCTTGTCTAACTTCTCTAACAAGTTCTATTTGCTGCTTCTTCTATTTTAACTTACTTTGGAAGGACTGAGAGTAATAAAAATACTTTGCAAAAAACTAATGGGAATCTGGGCTTAAGGGGATGAAAGCATCTTTTATGATCAGATATTATTGGCATTACTAAAGAATTTAAGGTCCTGAAGACTGAGAATATTGAGGCTTTTTTAATGGTCATAAATCACCAGCTGTGGATTTATTCTTCAAAGTCAGCACCATTTAAGGGAAATTTAGACAGATAGACTTTGCGTTGTGTGGAAAACTTATTAAAGATTAAATTGCATATTTTTTTCCTCTGTCTGGTAACATGCTGTGTTTCCTTTACCTGGTCTTTCATTTGTTCTTGTTCGATAACCTTTTTGGGAGTTATATTTTGGAAGAGAAATAGATTATCTTACTCATTTGGCATTCTGATAGGGTTTTGCTTTCCAAGTTTCTCTTCTCATAACTGAGTAGTTCAGGCTAAAACTTGGTATCATGGAATTCCGTGTTTATAGACCAAAGCAAAAAGCCTCTGAATCCATTTTACTGGCTGTTTGGGCTTTGACTGTTTGCTTGTTTTAGGTAGAAAAATGAGGTGAGGGGTGCTCCCCTTTCTTTTTTTCTGAGGGAAGTCACATGGAAGCAATTTGCTTTTCTGTAGCTGGTGGAAAGAAGATGTTAGTTGAGCTTGTCACTCGAAGCTAGTCGGGACATTCTTTCCAGTGTGTCCAGATGCTTCCTGTACACAAGGCTGGTGTCATACTTGGCACGTGATTAAAAAAAAAAAAATCACACTGAGACTGCTTTTCATTTTACTTTGAACTAGGTCCTTTGGCACCGTGGAGGGAAGACAGTCTTGCTGGTTGGACAGTGTAACTCTGCTTGGGGTTGTTTAGAAGAATAAAAAAGAACCATGTAAATTGTTGTTTGTTTCGTTGGGGTTTTTTTTTAAGCCTAAAAGTAATTCATATTCTGCATGTGTTGGGTTCTGCATTGTTGAAAAACTAGTTATGGCAGCTGATACTTGGGTACTTGTAGCAGTGCTGCATTTCAGAGGAGGAGCTATTGGCATCTTTGCTTTCTCAGGGGGGATTTGAGCTGATCACAATACATCCCCTACCTCTTTGTGGATTGTATTATTCTTTTTACATGCCTCTGTGTGGGAAAAGTTGTGTAAGCCGTATGTCCTGGTTGTTCTTGTAAAACCTGTGGGCTGGTGGACCTATAAAGGAAGCGATTATGCATTTGCTGCCTTTGGACAGGTCTCTCCTGGACTCCCAGGCACCACAGTGATGAGATGCCCATATAAACTAGATTCTCTCAAGAATAAAGGCAGTCTCCTACATTTTTTCCTTATGTCCTTAAAACACAGTGTTGGGAATCCCATCCTCTGTCTCCACCCAGGTTGTAACCAGATGCCATCAGGTCCCATAGTTCCACAGGAGGATGTGGAAAGAGAAGAATACAAGAGGAAACAAATACAGGAGAAAAATTCTTTACATATGAATCATTACCACAGGAAATGTTCTGCTCCTTCTGGCAGAACTTTTAAAATATTTTCAAGATAATAATTTCAGTTTATTCCAGTTTTGCATGTATTACTTGCTACTGAGAATCCAGTTTCTTCTCTCACAGGAGAGAGAAGAGTATTTTGGTCTTTGAAAAGTTTGTCTGATCATCAACTTTGAGTCAGCAGCAAATCTTTCATGCGCCTAAAAGGTGTTGTGGGTTGGGTGGTACATTTAAAACTGAAGGAACCCTCAGATTTGGAGGTGCCCACTGAACATTCTTCTGTAAACTGATTGCACAAGAACTGGCCTGGCCCATAGACTCACTGCATTGTGTAACCCATAAGCAGCCCCAGGGATTTCAGAGTTGCACCTCTTTGAGATGGATCAGAATCTGACCACTACACGGATTCTGTGGTGCTGCCTCCTGAATTAGGGAAGGGAGGGGAAATGCCAGTTTTCTGTTAGGAAACAGGAAAAACAGTGGAACAAAATGAAGTGGACTTTCTCTAAGGATATCTTTCAAGCATTTTAGTTATGTGTCTGAAATACAAACCATGTAAATGCAGAGGATTAAAAAAATCTTCCATGTCTGATCTTGTTAAAGTTTTAACAGGTTTTAATTGCTCCCAGGTCTCAGGCAAGGGCCTTTGAAAGACCCAAAAACTAAAATGATGAGATTACTAATGTAGGAGAGTTTTACCATTGCAGCAACCATTATCTACATCTATAGCATAGTGTGGTTTCTGCAAGGAAAACTGTGCAGCCGAGTGGGGAGGGTGGAGGGAGGGACATATACTGTGTTGTACCTTGTGCCTGTGTGATGGGGAGTCAGGAGGCATCATCACATCTTCTGTCCTAGTTTTGAGCTGTCTGAGTACTGTGGATGGGCTGCCCTGCATGGGTTTAAAATGTTTTGCCTGGATTTGGATAGATCTGTGTTTGTACCTTGGTGTGGTGTGCATCGTCTTCCACTGATGGATTTAGTCAGGAGAAACTGGACAGACAGTGGGTATGTGGACATGGCCAGTAGATCTGGGGGTTGAACCCACCCCCTCACCTGCCACTCCAGTGAGTGCTGTAATTGGCTTGTCTGTAATGAAAGATGGAAAAAACCTCTGGCAGAAACTTTCCATGTCCTGATACTGAGATGAAGCAGCACATGTGAAGGGTGGTGATCTCTAACACTGGCTACCATCATCTCCTTTCCTGTCATTTGAATGAAGACAGTGGTAGTGCTTTAAAAACAAAAAGTTGATATTTTAAAATAATTTTCCCTTCATTTCAATTATTTATTCAATGGGTAGTTGTGAGCTGTATTCTGTAAATGCCTCCACATGCTGAATGATCTAATTTTCCACGTGGGAGTACAGAATAAACTTCAGAATACAAAAGATTGCATGGAAAGGTGGCATTAATTATACAAAATTACCATCAGAAGGCAGATTATTATACAGAACATTCCTTTTGACATTATGAAACAGCTTTTAATTTAATATTAAGTTTAATCTGACAACACTCAGAAATAATCACAAAGCTTTGCAGTTTAATTTCTTGTAAGGGAGTATCTTTAAAGGTAGTTATTGAAGCGTACTAACAGTTTTGGGGGAAAGAGCAATTTAAATACAAGTTCTGCTGAATAATAATAAAGGACTTAATTGAAATCAGTAATTTCTGGTCATAACAGAGCTTCATAAGAAAAGGTGAAATGGAACAATACCCAGGTTCTTCTCTGAGTGACAAATATCTACTAGCTGTAAAGTATGAGAGCATCCTTGCAGAGAACAACTCTGCAGTTGGGGGTACTGGTGGATGAAAAACTGGGCAGGACCTGGCAAATGTGGCTCTCACAGCCAAACACATCCTGGGCTGCACAGAAACAGCATGGCCAGCAGGTCAAGAGACGTGATTGTCCCCCTCTCCTCTGCCCTTGTGAGACCCTACCTAGAGTTCTTCATCCAGCTCTGGGGTCTCCAGCACAGGAAGGATGTGGACCTGTTGGAGCAAGTCCAGGGCGGGGTTACAAAGATGATCAGAGGGCTGGAGCACCTCTCCTTTGAGGAAAGACTGAGAGAGATGGTTTTGTTCAGCCTGGAGAAGAGAAGGCTCCAGGGAGACCTCATTATGGACTTTCAGTACCTGAAGGGGGCTTATAAGAAAGATGGGCACAAGCTTTTTATCAGGGCCTGTAGTGATAGTACAGGGAGTAATGGTTTTAAATTAAAAGAGTATAAATGCAGATTAGATGCAAGGAAAACATTTTTTGCAATCAAGGCAGTGAAACTCTGGAACAGGTTGCCCAGAGAGGTGATAGATGTCCCATCTGTGGAAACATTCAAGGTCAGGTGGACAGAACTCTGATCTAGTTGAAGGTGTCCATGCTCAGTGTGGGAGAGGTTGGGCCAGATGGTATTTAAAGGTCAACCAAACCATTCTGTGATTCTACGTAGTTAATGTCATGGACATGCACATGTAAACAAAGGCTTACAAAGAAAAGGATTGGCATTTAGTTGATATATTGTTTAAAAAGAAATAAGAAAATTAGCAAATAAGAGGAAAAATCAAAACATAACGTAGGCACCAATTTGTCTGTGGCTAAAGTTGCAAAATGTGAAGTAAAGTAGACAGTGATGAGGTCAGACTTGTGTTTTGCAATTATCCCTGGCTTTGGAGCTGCACAAGCCCTTACATGTTTCCTTTTTATCTCTAATTATGCCAGGGCAATACTGGCTTATTTTAAAAGGCAGAAAAACCCCAAAAACTAACCCAATCCAAGAGCTATACTTACTGGGTTATTGCAGTGAGATGAAAACCCTCACATGGTCATATTCTTTTTTTGCTTGTATCTGGAGGCCACCAGTGTAACCAGGGCCATGATGCTGGTGGTTGGTAGGTGCCCACCTGGAGACAGCTTCCAGGAGGCTTCACAACTGGGAGCTGAAATGCGGAGATGGCAGAGTCTGGAGCAGAGCCAGAAACTAAATCCTAAATTAGGAGTCTGGGTAGCCATGATGAATGTGGGAGACAGCAGATTCCTGATCAGGATGGTTTGTGCTTGCTCTCAGAAAATCTTGAGGGGAGTTACTGTAGTCCAAGACTTGAAAGATCCCAACAGATAAACCTTGTAAAGAAGTGTGTACCTCCAGCATCTCCCAACATCCCTGCTCAGCTTTCAAGCACCCTTCTCACTGTTGTCTGTGATGTTTTTGAGTCAAGGCTGGGGTTTTTTGTTGTGAGAGTGGTTAATTTGAGAAAAAAAAGGGAATGTTTTAAAAACATATTAAAAAATGTTCTTGCTGCTCAGGCATCAGGCTGTGAAATCACTTGGCAGGGGTGGTTTTATTTCAGCAGGGGTGTTTTTATTTCAGTTGGCTCTGGAGAATCTGAAGAATGCCACAAATGCATTTTTAATGGTCAGCTGCAATTTTACTCATAAGTAATAAATTGCAGCCAATCAGAGCATCATTTAGGATGAAAAATAGCTCAATGATACAAAGGTATTTTAAAGCACAGGGCCAGATGAAAATAGCCTTATTCAACATAGGCTTTGAACTCATCATGTTTGTGAAGCTGATCAGTAAAAAGCACAATCGAAACATTGCTCTTCCTTGTGTGTGAGATGTGTGTCGTAACATCCCTCAAAAGACGAAACTCAAGGGATTATAGCTAAGCTTGTTTTCAAGATGATACTCTGTGAAGGCCATATGTCAATGTGTATCTTGTTCTTGCAACAGTGATTTAAACACTCAGGCTGCTGGCTGAGACTTGGGTAATGGAATATAGCGTCCCTATTGCTTGTCTGTGTCTTTTTAGCTGCTGTGGAGCAAATATCACCTTTCTTTAAATAACCTCTGTGCAATATAAGGCCTGAGTGCTAGTTATTGGGTTTTGGCTCTATTGAACATCAATGAGAATTGGGGATGCATTTGCAACTTCAGTTTTTTGAGAATTGAGATTGTAATGAGAGAAAGGAAATGATGTGATAATAATGCTTCCTCTTTGTTTACTTTCTTAAAGCATCTTTTCTTGTTAGTTTCTCTTAAAGCCTTCCAGCTACCTTGGACCATGTAACCAGATCAGTCAGTCTGTCCCAAATGTTTCACTGCTGCAGACTGGTCCTGTCTCCCAGAATGATCACACTGGTGCAATGCAGAGCAAGGGAATGATGAGACAGGTGGCAAGTACTGCTTGCAGTGATTTTAAAGGCAGCATCCTCACTGACTTTAATAAGCCCTGGATTAAAGGGCAGGAGACATCTAATGCAACTTCTCTGTAATCAAGGGAAGCTCCCTGAGCCACCTGTGGATACGTCACCTAGGGGATGGGCAGATGTCACCATGTCTCCTTTCTTGTCCAGAACAGAACAGTTTTTAAAGTTTGGGCAGAAGGATACTTGTGATGAAATAACACCAATGCTACCTGGTCTGCAACACTGATCTTTGGAAGCAAGGGGGGCACTGAAATCTGTTTTTATGAAGCTGTGATGTGGTTTAAGCTGGTTTCCTAAAAAAACCTCTTACGTTATTAAGTGCTCAGTTTCCTTTAATACTTTGGATATTACTAAACTCAGCCAGATTAATTTGAGGTCCCAAAGATAACCAGTTCCTGCGTGTCTGAGAAAGTCATTAATGGGTGTCATGGTTTGAGCCTGGCCGGATGCCAGGCACCCATGGAAACCACCCACTCACTCCCCCTGCAGCTGGACAGAGGAGAGAGAAAAAAATTCAAAGCGTTCATGAGTTTGAGATAAGGACTACGGGAAAGGATCAGGCAAAACCAGGCAGGCTAGACTTAAAGATATGAAAGTAAATTTATTAAACTAACAGAAACAGACCAGGATAATGAGAAGTAAAATGAGGTTTTGGAGAACACCTTCTTCCCCCACCACTCCCTCCTCCCAGCTCTACCTCCTACCCCAACGGCACAGGGAGACAGAATGGAGGTTTTTTGGTCAGTTCATCATCTGTGGCTTCTTCCGCTGTTCAAGAATTGGAGCCGTCCTCCCCTGCTGTTCTGTGAGGTCCACTCTGGGACACAGTTCTTCAGGAACTTCTCCGATGTGAGTCCATCTCACGATCAACAGCTCCCTGTGAACTGCTGCAACGTGAGTCCATCCCACAGGCAGCAGCCCCCCTCAAGTTGCTGCGGTGTGAGTCACTCCCCCACAGGGTGCTGTCCTTTTCAAATATCCACCTGCTCTGGCTCTGGCGTGGGCTCCTCCACAGCTTCAGGTGGCTCTCTGCATTCCTGTGGTCCTCCATGGGCTGCAGGGGGGACATCCCGCTTCACCATGGTCTTCACCACCAGCTGCAGAGGAATCTTGACTCCGGCTCCTGCAGTACCTCCTCCCACTCCTTCTGAGCTCTCCTTGGTGCCTCCATGTTGCTTTTCAGCTCACATCTTCTCACTCACTCCTCCTCCCTGGCTGGAAATAAAACTGTGCTGCCAGGATTGTTTTGAATTCCTTCTTAAATCTGTTATCACAGAGGTGTTACCACTTCTAATTGGCCTGTGGCATGTCCATCTTTGCAGCCAGCCAGACACTGGCCCTGCAGAACATGATGGTGGGAGCTTCTAGCAGCTTCTCACAGAAGCCACTCCTGTAGCCCCACCACTACCAAAAACCAGGCCTTGCAAAACTATGACAATGGGTGAGAGGCGAGAGACAAGAATGTGTGCAGCAAGAAAAGAAATGTGGCGTGAGCAGAAGCTGTCCACTCCCTTGGCCCAGTGTCTGCCTCTGCTCCCTGGCTCTGCAGCTGGGGCAGCTGCACTTGGAGCCACTTAGCCCATGCACTGCCTCTTTCCTGGTAGCAGCCTGAGGGCCTGGAGTGGAGCTGGTGGTGCAGAGCCCGAGCACAGAACAGTGGGAGCAGAGCACCTGGAACTTGAACAGAATTTCCCTTGACAAGATGGCAAAAGATACCACAATCTAATTATTTTTTGTTTGCTGGGTCACCAGGCAGAGTAATGATCATCACTGATGCCATAAATATTTATAGAAAAAAAATTCATTCCATCTTCCACTTTCACTGAAGTTTTTTTATCCTCACTGTTTCTCTGTTTGTTGTCAGGTTACCCACCTCGTTCATTTTTCATCACACTGTGCTTGTGAGCTACTGTAATGTTGCGTATATTCAGGTTTTTGAGAGAAGAATTACTGTGCTGTTTTTGCAGGAGTGCTTTTTTCTGTGTATTTTGCATGCTGGTAGTAGAGTGTTTCTGTATTGCTTTGAGATGATATGTTACTGTTGTTGAGTGTATTTTCTTTTTATATTAGGATATTTTATCAAGGCCTTCACTGGTTTGGTTTTTCTAAGAAAATCTTTATAAATCCATTTTCAGTAGCCGTGTTCTACATATTCATGTATTTATACATATTTTACATGGCCTTAATATGTTAAAGAAAAATCAGGGGTCAAGCAGAAGCTCACAGATCCAAGTAATGAGTTCCAGTAAATGCCCTTAAATCCTTTGTGCATTGGGAGTGGGGCACAGAAATACCTCTCCTGATGCTTATTTTCACTTATTCCTTCAATATTTAATTAGCATGGCTTACTCACTGTAATTCTCAGGGAGTTTTTAAAAGATTTAATTTGAAACTAATTAGACTAATTCACTGACTATTAATTACCCAGACCAGTAGATGTAGGATGGTAGGAAATCAGTCTGAAGACAGTGGGTGCAGTTTTGTATCAGGGCTGGATCTCAAGTGCGGCTGTACATACTTAGGGAAATCTCTTCAGCTTTCTCTGCACCCCTTTTGTCATCTGCAAAGAGGGAAGAGGTGAGTGGTGTAACAGCCTTGATGTTGTGCTTGGCATTTGTCCTACGAGGAGAACCAGGTCAGCCCTAAGCAGTGGTGTTCAGTCTGAAAGATGAGTAACAGTGGCAGGGCATGCTGCTGGTGTACATATGTGCACACCCCCTGTACACCCCTGTGTGTCTCCTTGTACATACATGTGAGTGTGTGCATATGCATGTTATGGCACATCACACAGGCACTGCATGTCTCGAGTTGGAAGGGATCCATACGAATCATAGGGTCCAACTCCCTGCCCCTCTCAGGACTATCTAAACTAAACCATATGACTGAGAGCATCATCCAGACGTATGTATTTTCCAGGCTTTAAAGAAGTATTCATGAACAATTTTTATTTTGCCAGGAATTTTAAAGGGTGAAATAATTGCATTGCTTGTGGAACATCACCTTTTTTTTGAGGCCCTTTCCTGACTGGATTTACAGGTATGGGTGTCTGTGCAGGAGGTGTTGTTTCTCAGAGGCTCAATGTGCTTCTATTTTGGCGAGTAGACATACTGCTAGTTGTTGATGCTCATTTGTTAATCGACAAGTGAAATTTCAGTGAAGCACTACAAACTCTTTAAATTTTCCATTCCTGCTTCTGGGCAGATGGACATTACTGTAAACTTGCAATAAGTATGTCATACTGAAATTTGGAAACTTGCCAGTTTGATTAAGTCAGGAAGCTTGCTCATGCTTCATAACTCTTGCAGTTTTGTGTAAACATTTCTTAAGCAATCTAAAGTTATGAGGAATATGCACCTGAGTCTCTTTGTTACCTCAGTAAATGTAAGGAGGCTCAGCTCTCACTCTTAGAAGAATAAAAAGTAAAATTATGGTGTTTTTTGTTGTTGTTGTGTTTTGTTTTGTTGGGGTTTTTTTACATTTTCCAAAACCGTTCTCCATTTTTCCTGCTGGTACCTTGGTTCTCACCTGAGATGTTAATCTTGCTGAGTGGTTGGATATGACTTGTTAGCAGTGGATCTGCAGGCATGGAAGCATTGCTGTGGTAGGCTGTGCAAATCCTGCCCAGCTAGCTGTTTTCCCACAGACCTGCAAACCTGTCAGGCAGCAAAAGGTGTGGGTGGCAGAGCAGAGAGCCTGGCTGAGAAACCACCCTGCAGCTGTGGGGTCTGGTCACACAGCGATATGGGAATTGGACTTTTCTGTCCATCATTTCTTGAAATAGCAGCATGAACTCAGCTTCTACCTGATTACAATCAGCACAACAGTAACTGATGGAAAAATACTAGCAAGATTTATTTAAGGGCAGTGTTTACAACAGCTCCTGATGTGGTGGCAATATGTATTTAAAATTAGTTAGCAGGTAAAATTAGTTACAGCAGGTGCCCTGCATTTTCATAGACCCTCAGCTGCTGTAAATCACAGTGATGCAGTGTGAGGGTTTGTTCTTCACACTGACACCAAAACTGTGCCTGCTTTCGTACTTGTCTCCCAACCTCCCATCTCAGGAGGGAATGAAGGAGGCAGTGCTGTCTACTGAAACACACAGGAAGTGAAGTGCAGCTATTTAATGAGGACATTCGTGAGGAACTGCAGACTAAACGACTTGAGTCTGTAGTGGGAAGGGTGGCTGCAGTTTCTGTCACCCTTTGTATTTAGATGACAGTAAGACTTTCTTGTGGTAAAATTGGATCTCTGTGCACTGGTTGCTCCAAATCCCAAGTAGCAATTGAGGATATCCTTAAGTGTGCTGACTTTTAATCTGTTTTCTATAGTTAATGCAGTATACATCATTGACTAGGAAAGCTGTGGTTAATTTGCTTAAGAGTGTAGAAACAACAGAGACCTTTTCCTGGCACATGCCATGTCTAGTGGCAATAATAAAAAAAAATCTTAGATATGTTTTCAATTTTTTAACTCACCTTAATTTCCTATGATTCTTTTGTTTTCTCAAATACAAAATACTGAAAAATGATCATTTTTTATATGCTGCCAGAGACAAGTAATATATTTTATCTAGTCTGATTTGGTCTGT
The DNA here is from genome assembly GCA_013400975.1 of Atrichornis clamosus. NCBI lineage: Eukaryota > Metazoa > Chordata > Aves > Passeriformes > Menuridae > Atrichornis > Atrichornis clamosus. Next base: position 154,931 of record WBMZ01002995.1, read on the forward strand.
GATCTTGATTTCAATTTTTTTTTTTGTAAACCATCTTTTCATCATTTGAGAGACATTTTTTAAAGCTTTTCATGTTTGACTGTTGGAATAGCTTTGCTGTGGTGCTAGATTGCTTCTGCCAGTAAAAGACCTAAGTTCAGAAAGTAGCACTGAACCATGTTCTGCTGTCAGAATTTTGCAGCTATGTGTGAACAGAATTTGATCCCTTCTTTATTTTAAAAAGTTGTTTTCTTTTTTCTCTTTGCTACAAGGCTACTTTCTGCATCTGTTTACCACACATGTTGCAGAGGTCATCACTGTAATTACTAGTGAAAGCTCAAAAAAGAGGGAATCAATCTTTTCTGTGTTTCAGGGAATTTTCGTCTACAACTCTTAGGACAAAAACGAAATTAACTGCATATTTTACTAACACTAAGGACAGATTTGGAGTGGAAGCTATTAGCTGGGCATGTCTTGGCCTGAAAGTTTTTGGCAAACCAGTGAGGTTAGGAAAGAAATTAAGAGAGCTCAAAGGATTGATTTGTAGGAACAATTTAAGAGCTCTCTAGTTGAGCTAGGCAGTGATTAGAGTTGTGTGATTACAATGTAAGTGTCAGGCATAAACTAGGAAATGAGGAGCTGTTTAGAACAGTGGAAGAAAATGAGAAATATAGGGTGAAAAACTGCCAGCAAATGAAATGTTGGGATTATCACTTGTCACCAAAAGTTGAAAACCTTACTGGTAGGGCCATACCAGTTGTATTAAGTGGGCAGGAGAAGATGCACAGCTGGAACTCAGTCTTCTGGGACCTCCTGTACAAGTTCTTGGCTTTCTTATGTCCTCAAGTCTTTATTGAAAGTAGTGAAAAATCTTAAGTTATTTATCATGAAACTAATGAGAAAATAATCTCAACTGTAAACAGAAAAAGATAAGCAAAAACACATTAGTCTTCAGTTTTCATGCTGCTCCCTCTAGACAGCTTATTAAGTCACATTGAAGTTAAAGAGTGTCCACCATGGAAAGATTTCTAAAGAAAATTTTGGGGAACAAACCACCAAAATTGGTGTGATTTTGTTCATGTCTTTTACTATTGTCATCTAAAAGACTCGAGTATTAAACAGACAAGTCTAAAACTTCTGTATAGAGTTTGGATATGGGACAGGAGGTTTTTCATATACATCTAGTTTGATTTTGCATTATTCAGAAAGACCTGTTGGGGTTAGCAACATTCGTTATAGAGTGTATAGAGTGGCCATTAGAATTAGAAAAAAGGGAAATTTAAAGTGGAAGCATACTTTCTTGCCACAAAGGTTCTTAAAAAGCTGAGGTAAATTTTACAAGTTCATTTAAAAAAAAAGAATCCTTCTAAGAATTAAAAGTAGGGACCCACTGTGTTGTGCAGGGAGATAGTGTAACCACTGAAGTACTGTGGTATAGTTTAAACCAATCTGCCACTTTTTAGTACTGCTTATTGCGTTACTCTTCAGTTGCATCAGGCAGTTGTGATTGTGTGGCTGAGGGAAGGGGAAACAAACAGGCAGAGGTAAATTGTGCTTAGTCTGGAATAACAGCAGAGCTGCTGACAGCACCATAGTGTGATGGCCTTCGCTGTTCCAGCGGTCAGAAATTCTTCTCCCACTGGTTTCTGCTTGCAGATGGGGCAGTGGTTTATACTCACTTAGGGATAATCTATTATGTTCAAATCAGTCTTCACAGTGGGATGAGGAAAATTACAGTCCCAGCTGATAAGAGTCCCAAAACCATGTTTGGGGAGGCACTCTCTGCAGAACTGTGAGCCCTCACCCTGTTAGGTTTGTTCTGTACATACCCATTTCCATGGAGGCCACCCTTATACCAGACAAGATTAGGGGATAGCAATAAAAAATCTTAGCCTATTAAAGCTGAGTTCCTCTGAGTGGTGGCGCTGGGTTGTGTTTCTCCAGTCTCCACCTGCCTCTGAAGAAGCCTTTCCTTACTGTTTGCTTTTTCCATGAGGAATCTCCAGTTAAAACACATACCAAGTTGTGAGGATTCATATTTCCTTCCACCCCTTGCTTCATTGAATTAGGTTTAAAAATAAAATACTTTTGTTCTTAAACTTCCTTCTTCTTTGTTTTGTGCAATGGTGAGCATTACTCTCCTCAGCTGTCTGCCTTCCTTCCCCATACGCTTCCCTGAAATTGCTCCTCTATTGTGTTCCTCCTTAATTAATTATACTATTCTCAGTTTCAGGATTTCTTTTTTTTCTCCTTGGTTTCTTCAAGATTGTGGCAAAATCCCGTAACTTGTGCATCAAGAGCTTTGCTCATTATACTTGTGTTAGTTAATCTTGCAGCATCTGCTTTGCCATAGAGACCATAAACAACACAATAGTAAATTGCAGGCAATGCACTTTTTCTAAATTACTTTGTCCTTCCACGCCATCCTCCTCCATGCCTTTTACCAGTTTTGTAAATCCTGCTGTCACCTTTTCAGTCAGGCATTTTAAAAGAAAGTCCACAGTATAATACCAAGGCTTGATTTCCTCACTGGCTATTTATTTTAAAGACATATAAAATGCTTCTGTGCTTATGCAAGGAGATAAGAAAATGAAGGTAGATGAATGCGTAAATGAAGGATAAGAGGTGCAACTGTTTGGCCCCTCTCTTCCTTAGCAGGAAAGACCTGATGGCAGGTAGTACCTCGTGACTCTAAGTGAAATCTGACCATCAAGAAATGGGGAGGCAGCAGGGCGGTGTGGGGAGGTGAGGGCTCTTTGCTCAGCGATCAGCAGAGCACACCTCTGTGGCTGTTGTTGACAGCAGTTGAGAAACTTAGCTAGAGATCAGATTAAAAAAAAAAAAGTAAAGTGAGTCAACAGGGAAACATTACGGATAATTAAATTCCAATATGATTAGTTTTTATATAACCTTGTTGCAGCACATTCTCTATTGCTGGCAGGCTAAACAGAGAGGTCTCCTGAACCAGCTGTAAAATCTGTATGAATTTGTTTTAGATTTTTCCATCTTTTCTGTGTTTGTAATCAACAAAACAATCAAATCAGCAATGCCCATTCATCTTGCTAAGATATTCCAAAAGCATCCTGAACGTGGCAAAAAGAAGATAAGTCTTCATTAGCATAAGGCACAGGTTTGAGTGATGTTCAGTGCCCAAAGCTGAGTTTACACTGATGAAGACCTTTGAGTGAGGAGGAAATTAGGGAGCAGTTTCACCCCAGGTTAGAATGGAAAACACAGACCAGAGGACAGGATTTGCCTCAAGACACATCTTAGTTCTGGAAAGTTAGCATGGAAGGATACACTGAAAGATGGAAAACAAAAAAAAACATATCAAGGTGTGTTGTTTGATTACTCAAGCATATTCATCTTCAAATAAGAGTTACCGGTTTCTTATATCTCTTCATTCCAATACAGTAAAATTTGCTAGTTCTTATTCTATTTTGCTTAAAGTTTTAGCTTAAAGTTTTCTGGAAGCTGACAGGCTGCACACATCTTTTCAACTGCAGGGCTAGATTAAACAGAACTCCAACACCACTAACCACTCCAAAACAAAATCAGGAGGAAGCCAAATCTCTCAGAGTAAATTGCAATTAAATTGCAAGTGGAAGACATTTTCCAATGGTAAAACATTAACCCGTGTAACCTCAGTCTGCACCAGCAGAGCTTCCAAATACAGCAATTTCCCTAAAATGGTAAAAGGTTGGGGTTTCTTTCGTGTTCCTTTGTTTTTTCTTTCCATGGCAATACTTCTAACACATAAGAAAAAAATACGCAATAGGGAAATGTATCTGTTCTTTTCTGTAAACCTCCTTAAAATGCAGAGCATAGTTACATGGTTTGGTTTGAAAGTGTAATTTCTAAGGTCTGTGTTTTAGCATGCTATTTAGGTGAATTTGTATTTGCTGCATTTTTCATGTCTTGCTTTAATTAATTGCTCCCAGTCCATACTTTATCAGTGTTACTCCAAAATTTAGAAAACAGCATTAGCCACGGTCACAAAGTGAGAAGGATTTTGAACTAGAAAAAACTCTTTATTGACACTTGGTGGTATAAGAAAAACAGAAGCTCAGTCATTACAGTTATACCATGTTTGCATAAATGGGAGCAGAATAAATAAGCTATTTTTTTTCCTTTGTTTCTGGATTGGGGTTTTTTTTTTAGAAGGAAGATATGCCTTAATTCATGTTTTACTTGTTTTATGTCCCCTGACTTGAGGTGATGAGGCTGTAGCCCAGAAGATTCTGTGATCTTTTCCAGACAGAAAAACTTACCTGACTTTTCCCTCCCTTTTTTGCTCTTTTTTTTTTAATGGAAAGAAGATTTCAACTTTACATTTGAGAAATTTTTGATGTAACTGTTCATTGTTTCAATGATGCATAGCATGGTCTTAAACCTTATTGCTAATTCAGAGTATTTTGTATTTGATGAACAATGTTTTTGTACTTCCCTCAAGTATTTTAAACATAGAGTGAGAGTTGAGCATAAGTTGATGTCGTTGGTGTGGGCTTTCTCATTCTTCATGGTTCAGTAAATGATGTAGTTGGGAAAAAGGAGGCACAGTCACTGTTGTTTTGCTCGCTGTGATACTGTTGCCAGAATCACTCAATATGGGACTACCTGATGCTGAGAGATGCTGTAGACTGGATTACTCATAATGAGCTAGCAAATAGTTATAGTTCTTCAGGAGCAAAAGGACTATTATAATGCAGTGCTGAAAGGATGCGCAGTATGCTCAGCATCATGAAGCTTATGAGTTGTAATACATTTATTATAATTTTGTCTGAGACGTTGCAGAAGTTTCAGAATGGGTCACTGATTACAGATGCTTTTATATCACTTAGTTAGCTCTGGACTTTGATATTTTAACATCAATGAAAAGGGGCTTCTCAGCCTTGAAGAGCTGACCTGGCTCTTGGGCAGTTTCTGAAGACAGTCTCAGTCAGTGTGGGGTTGGTGTCTCCACCAGACTAAGCATATTCAGAGATGTCGACCATGCTACATTTTTGCATGACTGTGGGTACAAGATTTGTACTGGAAATGCATCTTTAAGCCAGGGCAGACACCTGCACATCTGCTGCCTCTGCTGTGCAGTGTGGAAAGCCCACGGCATCCCAGCTGCAGGTGAACTCCAAGGGTCCAGCAGCAATGGGCTCCTTGTGTGGTTTGTCAGGATGGTCCCTGCAGTCCCAGCCACCTCCCATGTCATGTGCTGCCCATAAATGAGTAAACCAATTCAGCCCAACACCTGTTTAGGGTGGGGGCTGTTATCAGGAGGGTATTATTTAGGAGGCTATTATCAGGAGGGCTTATCAGCAAGCTCTTCGGAGATGTGGCTTAAGCGTAACACGGAGGTAATGGAAAATATTTCTCTCTCTGAACAGAAAGGAAATCCAGGAGACCATAAGGAAACAAAGGATTCATCAGCAAACTCACTTAGAGTGGCTACAAAGTGAGATGTCTAACCATGATAAAAGGTGCCTATGGTAATAAAATCCTCTTCATTTCCCTTTGTTAGAGGCCTGTGCTGCCCAGTGGGGTCTCATGGCCACAGAAGTCTGTGATGGTACAGGTGGATAGATGGACGCATGTGAAAATTAGGCAAATAGTTTGTGACTATTGGGTGTGTTTCTAGATTAGTGCCTCTTATGAGATGGAAAGTAATGTAACTCAAAAACATGACAAAAAGCCTTAATATATTAACATAATTTTGTAATTGTGTGTTCTGTCTGGAGATTCTTACACCTACTTACCGGAAAATTGAATGGGATTTTATTTTTTATTTCAGATGTTTCAGTTACTCATCTAGAATCCGTACACACAGCACTGTAATAAATGCCTGCTGTCTGATGGATGGTTGCCAAGCTGACGGCACTGTAAAAATTCTGTGCAATTAGATGGATCTACTTTAAAAAGTAGTAATAATGCATAGTTTTGAGAAGAGCTTTTTTCCTGCATGAAAAGGCTGCCTTTCCGTCCCCTATCATCCCCACTTTCAGTCCGTTTGTAGGTGTGTGGGAGAGATGGGGGAAGCACAATGACTCTGGAATGTCTGTCTGCTTGGGATGTGGAAGGTGGAGAGGACTCTGGCCTCCCTGGTATTTTTTTTTATTATTTGAAAGAAAGGTGTGTTACTGGCTAGATTATTGAGCCATGAAGATAATAATTCAGGTATTTGGCAATACTCCTAAGATTATTTCTGTGAAGAAGGATTTTTTTCCCCTCAATATAAATTAACTTGTTTTGCTGCTTTTATTTTTAAATGTAAATATTTAAAACTGAGTTTCAGGGACATCTCATAACAATATAATATATATGTTGACTTAATATAATTAATTTCCCTTTCAGAACCACTCAGCATACACAATAAAATTTAGTTCCTTTACACATTTACTATGTGACCATATATTCAATGTATTATTGCCCTGAAAAACACATTTATTGCTATGTAACTCTAGTGTGATATTTTAAGAACAAGAATTTGAGATCAAATTTATTGTATAGCTGCTTTTGAGAAAGCAAATTATTGAGATGAGTAGTGAATCGTGCTTGGATTCCTGAATGGCCTGTAAATAGCAGAGGTAATATTCACAACTGGGAGAGGCTTGACTTTAGCCTCAAGTGTTTATATAGTTAGTGGTGCAAATGCATTGTTACTGTAGACTTTAATTTGCTGTGGCTAAATCTATTTTCTCTTTCTGTTGTAAAAAATTACAGCTAAACTGTATAGTAAAAGGGTGTTTGTACTGCTGGGTACGTGAACGCTTAGGATCATTAGTTATAATTCAGGTAGGACTGGCAGCTGGGGAAGATGACAGGGCTTTTCTGGGGAGTGTGTTGTGTTATTTTTCCTAACTCATCTCAGTTTTCTACAGACGCCTTTAACAATGTCATTGTTCCCCTTTGCCCTAGGTTGTTCTGTAGGTATGTTACAGACCTCAGTGTGTCACACAGATAATAGTGTATTAGGCAATTTGATGTGATTTTAATTGTAAACTGTATTATATAATAAATTTTATCCAGTCTGCTGCAGGGTGCTGTTATTCCCCCTTGGAATAACTTGCTTTTCATGGGTTTGAGAGCTGATTTATTACTGATTTCAGAACCAAATCAATAAGAAAAAAACAGATAATTCTGATCAATAATAATTTCTTGGAGAGGACTACATTGGGTGATTAAATGCTTATAGAAATAATGTAATACTTTGAATAGAAGGTTCTTTTGAAGCAAACAGTCTTGAATGGGGAATTTGATTTATAGTATGCGTTGCACTATACTGAAAATCCTTTCGTTTTTGGCCAGTACCACATAAAAGGCACACCCTCTAATGTCACCGTAAATAAAAATAGCAGTGTAGCATATTTCACATTGGAGACTGCAGTTCAGATTAGAATCCTGTTGTGTCAGCTCTTCTACAAACAGAGAGGGATAATCTGTTTCATGATATGGTCTGGCTGTCAAATCAAGGATGCACACAGAATCATAGGCAAAAATGAGAACTAAATCAGATATTTGCAGCTCTAGAGTAGGGCTTAAAGTGTTTGTCCGTGCTCCTTAAATCAAATAAAAGTTGTCAATGAAATGTTTTCTCCATTAAAATTATCAAGAATAGAGAAAGTGTAGGAACATATCAGTTGTAGTGAAATATCTATTTTGTTGGAGAAAAAGAAGGGGAAATGCATTGTTCTGACATTGTGAAAAATCTTTCATTTTTACCCCAGAAGCAGGTTTTTATTCTCAAATTTCCTTTGTGTGTCTTCCAAAAAAATAAAGTCACCTGACAGAAGCATACAATTTAATGTTTTTACATTTTTTAACATATTTTTACATATTTTTATGTATTTTTACATATTTTTACATTTTTATTTGACTTTTGTTCCCAGTTTGAGATCAAATCCATTACGTTTCCTGGAAAACTGCAAATTTGAGTTTTGTCACCACACTCCATTGCTCACATCTAGAGATGCTCTTTTATTGCTTTGCTTTTGCTAACTGAAAGCCATTTCAAAACCAATCAGGTTTCTCAACAGTGACAAAATAGAGCACATGCTCTCCTTTGGAACCTGTTGTACGTGGGCAGTGAAACCTCTGGAGGTGCTGCAGCAGCAGCACGATGGGCTGTCCCGCAGGGTGAGTGCTGGGGAGCTGTGGCACTGGTGGTCCCAGCCCTGCCCGTGCTGCAGGCTGTGCCAGCGTGCAGGTGCAGATGCTGCCAGCTGAAGAGAATTTATAAACAAGGAAATTACATAATGACAGAGGGATGTGCTTCTCGCTGTGGCATTAGTTGATAGATGTCTCTTTAATAACTTGCTGTCTGTGACTGTGCCAGGAGTATGTTGACCTGCAATGTGCCAGGCATTCTAGGATGACATGTTCTGTTTTTCTCAGTATCTGGCCCAACTTCTCAAGGACTTAAGAAGCCAGCCTTTGGAAATTCATTTAGTCCCTTAAGCCTGTGCTGATCAGAAATTCCTGTGGAAACCTCCTGCGGTGAGCTCCTGTTCTGAGTTTGGTGCTACTGAACTAAAACCCCTGTGCTGGCCACGCTGGCTCCAGAGCATGTCCACACGTTATTTCATTTTTCACTGCACACATGGCTGAAGTTCTTTTTTTTTTTTTGTTAAAGTTATTCAAAATTAGCATTTTCCTCATGCCCACAATCTCAATTCTCTATTTATATTCTATTTGGAAATTGCCAGTTTTGGAACATATGGTCTAGTAAAATGTATATCTCTGGGTGTGACATGTTAAGTGGCTAAAGTTCTTCATGTTAGACAAATATGGATTTCCAACGAACTGTTTATTACCTTGGACTGGAATGAAAGATCTTGTAGGGAAGAAAATTAAAAATAGCTTTCAGCTGATAAATATTTAGCCTTTGTATTAAATCTTTGCATAGAAATTTTAATAAGTAGCAAATGTAGTAAATCTGTAATCCTTGAATCACTTAGTATTGCTTCTCAGTTTGATGATTTATTTATTTGGAATTCAGAAAAAACGGAATGCACTCTGGATCTTTTTAATATTGACTCTCCATCCTGATCGCTTAAAGAAATGAAAGTAATTCAATGCCTTAAAGAAATGAAAGCAGTGAGTCCACTTTTTGCTCATAGAGTGCTACAAATGCAGGTACAGTGAATCCTTTTCATCCAGCTTTTAAAAATCCCTTACAAATGTACATACTTGTATTCAGTCCTGTTACTCATCTTTTCTCTCTGTTGTGCTTAAACTGGGGAATGTTCTTTGGGGTATCTCTGTCTGTTACCCATTGAGAAGTCAATTCCCATTTTCTTCCCCTATTCACTTAGGAATTGTTGAATGTCTGTACTTTACTGTAGATGCCTTATAATATCTATTTGTGCATTCACACATCAGATCCTACTGGAAGAAAATTTGCCATGATGCAGAGTAACGTGAACTTTTTGTAGGAGTTTGTGATAGTTCACGTGAGAGGATGAGTCCTGAATAGGAGCACCAGCAGCACATAAAGATGACTACATTCTTCTACAGGTGTGAGATTAATTATTACCTGTTCAAGATGAACAAATATGTTTAAGATAGCTGTGCAGACCTTTTCTTGTGAGGAAGAACGCATTTTACGTGGGGCTGACAGACGCTTTATGGAGCCTGATGACAGATCTCGGTGCCTCAGGGCTGACTCACAGTTGTGTCAGTAGGACTGCAGTGGACACGCGTGGTGTTGAAGGATTTGATGCAGTGTTGGCCTGTTTGTCAGAAGGGTGGCCACCTTTGAGCTAGAGAGAAGCAGTATTCACTGCTGCATATGCCTGACTCAGAGAATTATCTTGAGTATCCACAAGCAAAGCTTACACCGGGTGGATGTGCAGGAGCTTGCAGCAGTGTGCGTGTTCAATGTACGTGAGCAGGTTGGCAGTTGTTGCTGGGTGACAGACCTCAAGCAGCAGGCAGGTTGCAGAGGTGGTGTTCTTGAAACCCATTCTGTGGTTTGTTTATGAGCTTGCCCAAAGAGAAGCCCCATGAGAAGTAGCATGACTCTGCCACTGAAGATCAGGAGGCATGGTATTCAGCCTATACACTTCTTGACTTCATTTTTCCATGTGGGTTTGGTTTTTTGGTTTTTTTCCTTTATGCTGTGGCATTTAGTTTGACTGACATTTTCAAATGTACAGTAATTTAGATCTGTACTCTTTAACCTTAAAGAAAAAATTGTGGGGTGGTCTAACTATTTCGATTAAATTCTGATTTCTTTGGAATAGATGTTGGATCAGAGCTGAGGGGGAAAAAATAAACTCCATTTAAAACCAGGCAAAAGATGACTGAGGAGTCTGTGACCAGGAATTGCTTAAAGTTTTTCTCTGACTTGGAGCTGATGCTTTAGTTGGTGCTAGGGACTGTGTGCACTTTGGATTTTCTTTTTCCTTTTTTTTTGGCTACTGCATCTTTTACATTGTTAATGTTTCTTATGTTGCCATGTGAACATTTTATTTTCTTGTGCTGGGCAACTTAGCTTTTCCTTCCCCATAACATTGCTTGTACACCGTCTGTGGGGGGGTTGTGTAATTTTTTTTTTTTTAAGAGCTCTGATAACCTTCTGAGTTTGAAGTTTTATGCAGATAGGATTGTTGACTCAGTGTCACTGGGTGACACTGCATAACCACTTAGAAAATAAAGAAAACTTACAAATTTGTGAAGGAGGTTTTGGAAATCAGAGCTGCAAGTGCAGCTGTTGGCAACTTAGTGATTTAGCGTGTACTGCTCTGGCTTTCTAAAGCAGTGTCCTGTCTAAAGCTTTGAAACCTTTTAAAATGTGTCCCTAGCTAGGGCCAGGTTTGTGTGGTGCGTTTCATGGCAGTATTTATTTGCTCAGTGGAAGGCACTGTAGTGTTGTTATAGGAGGGGTTTTATCCTTACACTGTGGGGGAAGTTTCTCCTTTATTTTACAGTGTAGCTCTGTCTTAATCTAAAACAGTGCTAGACAGACCTGATCACCTTATTTATCTCAGTAAATTTAGTTTCTGTGGTGGTGACTGTGATGACTTCTATGGCAAGAAGGAGCAGTGTACAGAATACAGGAGTACTGCAGGAACATGCTATTTGCGTTGTTTATTGCTTAGGGATTGCACTTGTGCTGCTAACCATGAGTCTTTGAAAAGTAACGAGCAGCCAATCCATATTTTTCCTTTTCCAAGGGTTAGTGGATCACAGGAGTGATACCAAGAGTAAAAGTTTGGTTAGCAGAATAAGTCCTTTTCTGTCTTGGAATTTTTGGGTGACCTGTGAGAGAGCAAGTACTGAATGTGCCTATGATCTTTCTAGGATAAACCAAACAAAATCATGAAACACTATAATTTTTCCTGGTTTGGGACAAACTTTCAGTCAAACTTAGGGAGTTAGGTCTATCTGACTAAGGTAATCTGTTAAAAGGAACTTTGCATCTGGTACAAGGGTTTATTTGTGTCAGGAGTTTTTTTGCTTGGATGGAGTTTTTTGGTTATTGTTTTGTTTTGTTTTGTTTTTCACAAATTGATCCATGGGGAAATAGCCAAAAAATACAAACGCCGTAATCTCAACAAGACTAGAGCAGACTCACAGTTTTTCTGTTACACAAAATGAGAGGGTTTTTTCTCTATACCCAGCCAGAAGCAAATAACCAGAAGGCAGGAGGTGTTTTCTGAGCTTCATCAGCCTCAACTTTTCAGAATAGGTTTATGGGAAATTGCACAAGACAGAGAGTACACCTTTGGTAATTCTTTAAATTCCTTCTATATGAAGAAGAGGAAAAGAGTTATGGTAGGATTTCTGTAGTATCCTATCTGATGACATTTGCAGTTATGTAACTTCAGAGCTCTTTGTAGTTCTCTGGAGTTGAAAAACTTGGAACTGTATTTATGACAGGTGAATAAGATTTGAACACTTACATTTTGTTTCTGTTGATTTAAAATTGTAGGCTGTGATGAAAACTGGCAATTAGCTCTGTCATCCTAGTGTCAAATGTAGGAGTCTCTCAGACCTATCTTCAAAATGGAAGTTGATTCATGCTTTATTTGTCTTTCTAATGACTAGAAATAAGAGCACATATTTGTTTTTTCTTGCTCTGAGGTAGGTGCCAACAGTAGAAAAAATGCTGAGTGATTTTCTCAGCATTGGTGCAGATACACTTTATTCAAACTTTGGAAACTATGTAAACAAACAAGATGAATTATATGAGCATTTAAAATGGGGTTCTGGATACAGCTGTATTGTGTTATCACCATTTCTTTGTCCAGGCTCACCTACATTCTTAAAACACTCTGAAGACGCCCTGTTTTCCCTTGCTTCAACTCACTTAAAGACCCTTTTCACCACAGGTGTTGTCATTCCCACTGACAGCTACTAGATGGGGTTCAGAAGCAAATTCCAAATAGAGACTCTTCTAAACTCTTACACATTTTTTACTAGAGACTTCAAGCCTGTCTCATCATTGAACAGAGTCATATTTGAACAGGGATCCTGAAAAAGTGCCAAGAAATGCTCTGGTCTTCACAAAAATGAAATGATTATATGAAAGACTTCAGCTTCTCATTTGCCTTTATGAGTCCTTTCTCATAGATATTCTTGGCCTTTATTTTTCCAGCCAATCTTCTCAGCAGTGTTTCTGTTTTGACATGTTACAGTCTTGCTCTTTTGTTTATAGTTTTGGGCATCATCTGTGCTGTCTGCCTATATTCATATATAAAGGTCCTGATACCCTAAATTATCAGATGTAGTAGAATGTACATCTGCATCTTTTAAAAACAATGTTTTTTAAAATTCACTGTGTTCTTTTGGATTCCTACTCCACTGCCAGGGTCACAAACGTGACATGTAAAAATTTTCTGGTCTATATAAAATAAGGAGCTTTTGTGTTAAAATAATGTGGTAGTAGTGATTATAGAAAAGCAGAGATCCAATTTAAAAGCATAGATTAATATACTGACTGTGGTGTGGTGGGTTCACCTTGGCCAGCTGCTAGCTCACTCCCCCTCCTCAACAGGACAGGGGAGAAAATACGATGGCAAGGCCTGGCTGTTGAGAAAAAGTCAGGGAGACTGGTCACCAGATACCGTCATGGTGAAAAGCAGACTTGGCTGGGGGAAAATTATTTTAATTTCCTGCCAATTAAAATAGATTTGCGTAGTGAGAAACAAAGGCAAATTAAAACAACATGTTCTGCCATCGTCTCCCCTTTCTTCCCAAGCTCCGCTTCAGTTCTTCATTCCTGAGTCATCAACCTCCCTCCCCACTCCGAGCGGCACAGCAGGACAGGGATGGGAAGTTGTAGTCAGTCCATAGCACATCCTCTCTGCTATTCCTTGCTCCTCACACTTTTTCCTTCCTGCAGCTTGACTCCTGACCATGGTCTGCAGCACAGAATATTTATTTATTTGTATGTTCCTGTGCTCTCACTTTGGTCCTTACAATTTAACTGCTTTGCAAAAGAACCTGAAATCCAACAATGGATAAAATATCATATTAAGTCGTTTAACAGCTGGAAGTTGCACTATTGTCATCAAAACAGTAACAATGTGACTATAGCAGAGTTTCTTTTTTCTACCTGTTTTGAAAAGCATTAGTGCATTAGACTTGCTTCCTAGTTTGTCTAGTTTGTGCTTTGTTCTTTTAAATTTCTTGCAAATTAAAAATGGTAATGTAGCCAAACAATTCTCTAAAGGTCCCTCATTCTATTTTAAAGTTAAATGAGATATTTACCCTAGAAATGTTTTACATGTGAATACTTATATATAGATTGTTATTCTTGGTGTGGAGTTTTTTGGTTTTGGGGTTTTGTTAGTTTGTGTGTGTGTGTTTGGTTTGTTTGGGTTTTTTTAAGCAATCAAATCCAGAATTGACTTAGTTCCTTTCATTATGGATTTTTCCCCAAAAATTATGTTAGGCATGGTGTTTGCTTTTCTGAATTAAAATTTAATTGACCTATTAGCATTACATCATGGTACAGATACTTCCAGGAGGTGGTGTTTGTTGATGAGACTGGTGAATACAAACCTCCTACCACCAGCATTTTCCCTTTTTGCAAATAAGAGTTATTCTGAGAACAGTAAGTGCTATTCCAAATAAAAATTGAACATTAATTCCTTAGAACATTCACTATCATCACTGAAGCAGTTGGAAATAAGAATAACCTGGTAGTTTTGTCTCGGTTTCGGAGCTGAGTCCTGCGTCTTGCAGGGAAGTGTGCTCGGACCAGCAGATAGCTGGCTGAGTGCTGGCAGAGGGGCTGCGAGCACCAGGCTGCTCCCATGAGCTGGGGAAAAAGAAAGTTGCTTTGGTGCTTGTAGCCAGCCCTGCCTGCTCTTGGTGCGCGTGACACCGCTGGCAGCCAGTCTTGGAGCAGAGGTCCAGTTCTCCAAAGAGATGGGATACAGCTATGCTCAGCCATGGCTTAAGTCACCCAAATTACTGAGGATATAGCAGCACAGACTGCACTGACAAGCCAATATCTGCCTTGATCAAGTATTTTGGGCTCAAAAGAGACATTCCTTATCACTGTCCATCAAACCACTCATATTTCTCCATGAATCTCTAGCTTCTTGGCTCCTGGAACAGAACTGATGAAAACTTAGGTGTGGTCTGATTACTATTTTTACCATGTCCTTCTGCCCTTCCTGTCTGCCTGCATCTGTGGTCGTCTCTTGTCTTATCTATCCCCAGGTTATAAAATCTTCAGATTTTATAATCTCTTTGCCTGGCAGGGTTTCCATCTCCACCTCCAGCTCACAAAGCTTCATTCTGCTCTTTTGCTCCCTTTAGGGATAGGAAATATTTTCAGTGTTATCCCTTTAAAAGCTGGCATTTTGCAGCATTTTGTTTTTTAAAAATGTACGGCTTGGTAACTAATCTAAAATGAGAGCAAGAAGAGTCTGTTACGTGGTAATATACAATGGATTATTGTATGGACAAAGAATGTCTGTAAGCTGTATGCTTGGATAAAGTGGTCCTTCTTTGGGTTGGTTTTGTGCATAACATTCCTCCTGTGAAGTTACTTGGGGTAAATCAAGAAACTAAGCTTTTGATTTGTGAAATTTAAGTGAAAGACAGGAATATAGCTGCCTGGTAGACAAAACCAAAGATAAAATCAGTAATAACTGTAGTTTGGCAATAAAAGTATTGACTGATTTAAAAAAGAATCAAATGAAAAGAATTTGTGAGGTGCCATGACTGAGGTAATCTATTATAACTGTGCTATAGATTCATATAAAATTACCAAAATCTCTCTCATGCCAGATATCTTTAAATAGTCCTCCCTTTACCTGCACATATATTCCTTATGGTTCCTCAAAGCATTTAGTTATTGATGGGGGCTGTGTAAACAAAGATAATTAGATTATCTGTTAGGTTAAATGCATTTCCATATTGCTGTTGTTTCAGCCTAAGTTCCCAGTAAGAACTTTAATTTTGTGTATATTTTTAAGAAACATTCTTTTGAGGCAAAAGTTTGGAAAAGTAGCCATTTTTAAATTCTGACAGTCCAGACTATTCAGTATGACCTAAGGAGAAATATTTTTTGAAAACTGAACTTTATGCTTAGCCTTTTCCTTTTGTGTTTTCCTTTCAGCAGGGAAAGGATGCACAAAGATAGTTTCTGTGGGTTTAGGAAACAGATGATAGCATGCAAAGCCCTTTGTTTATATGCAGTGTGGTGTTTTGACTTTTATTTAATGGTGTTTTTTGAAAACTTCAGAGCAGGTCAGTAGAGGGGTGTACTCAGTGTTTGATGTCAGCAAGTGAAAACAGAAGAGGGTCATCTGCCCCTCATTGTATGTGTGAGGGGTGAGAGTTTGTATCTATTTATTTCAAATTTTCTTAGCCAGTCTTCAAAGGAGCTAAAAAAGAAAAAAAAAGAGGCAATGTTATCTAATCAAAGCTATTCAACCAATTAATGGCGTCAAGCAGTAACCTTCTCTTTCTCACCCTATTTCCTTTGGAATATAAGCTATTTAATACAGCTAGAAATTACCTCATCCATCTTAGCAATGTAGCCCTTTTCTGTGCTTCACTATGTGGTGGGTTTATCAGCACTGGGCATGGGAATGAAGGGAAGAATAATTTCCTCTTTAATTGAATTTGCAGATTGGAATGTGGGGGAAGAGCGCTCTGTGCTGGCACTGGGCCAGCACCCCAGGTTGTCAGCCCCCTGTCAACAGAGGATCCATTAATCACTGCACGGAGCAGGTTCCAGGACATGGAATGCACGTGTTCAGTGCTGTAGTTGTGTCTGACGTGAATAACGTGAACTACGACAGTAATTTAGCCTAGAAGCACAACCTGCATGTGGTCTCGCTCTGTGCTGACTTGACTGCTGTCTGAGAAAGATGATTGCATTGTGGGATGAGAGCGGGTGTCAGGTGTTACCATGGGGAAATAAAAGCACTTATTACCTTGTGGTGTGATTTGTTCATATGACCTTGCTGTTAGGAAGAATAATTTTGCCTGCTGATGTCGTTTTCAACAGCATGTCACTTCTCCCTGCTGTTTCCAGTAAAAGTAATGAGGCTACTTAGGATATTCAGAGGTGACCTGATGTGCACACAGGTAATTAGAGCAGGTGTAATTCTCAGGTATTGTAAAGATTAGTGTGTTTGCTTTTGTGAAAGGAAAGCTGATAATTGTCAAATACTTAAAATGAGCAGTGAAATTGAGTTGGCAAGTCCTTGCAATAGCAACATCCTTTTTTTTTTCTTTTCCTAGTTGCTTATGCCAGTCTAGAACATGAGAATCACAGATATGTTTTTTTCCTCAGAATATGGCGGCATGGGCTTGGACTTCTCCTATAATATTGCAGTGGCAGAAGAGCTGGGAAATATTCGCTGTGCAGGTATTCCTATGGCTGTTGGAGTGCAAGCTGGCATGGCTACTCCTGCTCTTACAAGGTAATTTTCAGAAAGTTTGGTTTAGCCTAAAAGCCAAATTGTCATGAGTAGAAAAAAACAACACTGTGTAGATTTACTGTCTGTTTTACTTTACTGATTTACTCTTCAGTAATGCTCGAGGAAAGAACCTACTCTCTACTTCTCTCAGACAGCTTGGTTTAGGGGATAATTTTTTCTTTTTTTAATGCAAGAGTTTTCTATATTAAAACACAAGCCTCATTTAGTAGTAGATGTTATGTTTACAAACACACAACCTTGGTGCCACAACCAATTAAGCAATATTAATTCCAGAATCCAAATTGTTCATGTTTATCTTTTTTCTTAGCCAGATATCCCACTGCAGTCATACTAAGGATGCATTTATTATTAGAATCAGCCCAATTCTATTTTATTATTTGCTTGCTCTTTTTCCGGCTTTGCAAGGTGTCTGTCTATGTCATAAAGTTGTAGCACATATATCATGCTTCCTAAATATGCCCATTCTAGGCAATTAATCATTTTTCTTTTTCTCATCTGCTATGTCAGTGTTCTCCTTTCATTCACTTGCTATCATTCAGGCTCCTGCACTTTCTTAATCTGTTTTGTTGGGTTTTTTTCCTCCCTCCACAGAAATGACACCAACTTCTTCATGTAGTAGTTTCACAGACATTCTGCATCATTTGCAGTTTGCAAAACTAGAGGGAGGCAATGGGCTGATCCAGCAGTTTGTCCCTGGAATATGGATACAACTAAAATTCTGAAAGATGAGGATGGGAATTAAATTCAAATAATTATGATGAAAACAGGAATTTGTCTACACTGAAGAGATATACAAGAAGGGAAATTTTGCTCAGAAGAGTAGTGTAAGGTTTGGTTATTTGTTGGTTTTGGGTTTTTCTTTCCCTTTCTGAATGAAAATGCCTGTAAATCTACTATAGATTCCGGAATATAAACTGTATTCCCTTGACATCCACTTATCCTGCTCAGTATGTGTGACTTCAGAGATCTCATCTACAACAAATTTTTCTTAAGGTTTTCTTCTCCTTTGTGTAATACACCAAAAGCTTGCTGAAAACGTGGAGTTCAGTACATCTGTTGCAACACTAGCTTATAGTCCAAATGAGAATAAAAATATTGTTTTAAAAGACTTCTGACAATAGTAGCTTGTCCCCATGACAGCCTTTTATTCCCAAGTGTTTAAAAAAAAACCTGTGGGTAAAAGAAGACAGGATTTGGTCCATTGCAGTTTTTTTGGCCTTCTATTACTCCATTCTGCTTCAGTAAACAGTGAAGCTATGAACATTTGTGCTAGTGAAAACTTACAGTGGAAGTTCTTGGAAAATAAGCATGAAAATGTTGATGAAATCTGTTAATTGAGTTTTATGTCTGCATTATTGAACTTTTCCTCCACTGTTGAGTCAGTTCCACTGGACTGCTTGTCCTGGGTCATGGGATCAAATGACATCCATATCCTGGATGGTTTCTTCAAAGGTATCTGTGTGCTGTGGTGATTCTAAACAAGTTCACAGAGATAAGCCACATTTGCATCTTGACTCTGCATTGTTGCATATCATGTGTCAGTGATGCACAAAGCCCTGTAATACGGGAATCAATCGTCATCCACTAAAAAAACCCTCTGGAGCTCGTTGTTGGCTTTCCTAACTTTGGACTTTATTCAGTTTTATTCCAGCACATATTGAGTGCAGAATCACCTAAGTGAAGCAGTAGGACTTTCTAAACTTCACTAAATGCAAAATACTTTGTCAGCAGTGATCTGACCTTTGATGGACCTGGTTTGGAACCTAACTTTCTGTCAGGTCTTTCAAATGCATTCAGATATAATACTTCACTTGCTTGCTTACAAATGGAGTGCAGAAAGCAGCTCCTAGCTGAGGCAGGGAATGATATGCATTTCCCAGAGCTTATAAACAAGCCTGTAGTATGTCACATCCACAGTGATACCAGGTCAGTGTAGAGCTGCTTACCTCAGCAGGAGGCAGTGAATTTTCCTTTCCTTTTTTTTTCCATATTTTTAATAGGAAAATATTAAGGATAATGATGATTATTTAGTGGGAAGGGAGTGCTTTTCTGTTTCATCAACTCTCTCATCACCAATTCTTTCTCCACCCTGGTCAGTAGCATACTTGGGAATTAATATAAAAAAACTTAGTTTTGTTATCTGACTTACTGTTTGCTGTAAAGGAGAGAAGCTGCAGCTGACAATCAGAACTTATAAACAGAACTGCGTGGATCATGGAAGTGTTCTTACATCTGTATTTTTCCATGGTTTTACTTTCCTTTTACCCTCTAATTACAACATTGTATACCACTGGAATTTTTGTCTATTTTCATGACGTTCCACGAGTGTTAGCTATAAAGTGTGGAGCATTTTAGAAGAAAGAAGAAAGGCTGGACCAGTTTCATGCAACTCAGTGTGTCAGAATCTCACACTTGGGGCTTCTGTGTTACACAGCATCAACACGGTTTGTTGGCTGTAGACGTGTGTGTGTGTATGGATACACACATGCATAGAAACATATTTTGGAGTGATGCTAAGGCTGCACAGTTAATCACATGGGAAACTATGCTTTGGGATATGGCCCCAGCCAGAAGGCAGACATGGCTGGGTCTGTCTTGAGCCAGAGCATGATCTCCTTGCAAACAGGGTTTTCTCATTCTGGAGCTGTTAAACTGGGAAGAAGTGGGTGTTGCATCTGTGCAAACTTGAGATTTTTCTGGGATGCATGGGTAGAATTTTACAGAAATGACATGTTTCTAACACAATAGCTAGCTGCTGAGCAAGAAGCTAGCTGTCTCCTGCAAGGCACAGAGACACATCATCTTCTGAAGATAGCGTTCCCTGACTTTTTTTTTGATTGCAAAATAACTTCTTCTGTAGCCTCATTTTGTAAAGAGCTGAATTATTTCCTGGAACTTAAAACAAAGAAAGACATCAAACCAAAAATATTATTCTAAGAAAAGTTCTTGCTGTGAAAATCCTAAGTTGAAATGCTAAATGTTGGCAAAGTTTCAAGTGTCAGAAAGCCTTGCCAAAAATCACCACTATCTGCCCTCATAATCTGATTTTTCCATGTTGTTGGTTGGGTTGTTTTGGATTTTTTTTGACTAATGAGTGTGCAGCTAGTCATACTTGATCATGTCCCAAGAAAAATTAAAAAAAAAAGACTGCACTATCTAACAGATATGGGGACTTTGTTCCAGTATGCTGGAGGAAGGAGTAAGCCCTCCAGACTTGCTTCTTGTATTTATTTGGGATTGCTGCTGTGATTTTCAGCAGAGACAGGACTAGGAATTGAGCTGCCTGTGTGCACCAAGTGGAATTTGTGCCTGATCCCGGGTTGTTCTCTGGGTGTCCCATGTCCTTTGTGTCAGGGTTGGAGTGGTGGGGATGGCTTAGTCATAGCTTGAATGGCACCACTCCTTTGGAAGCACTGGGACCACGTTTTAGGAGGCCCCAGTGAGCCAAAGGAGGTGAGTGTTGATGAAGAGCTGAGAAGCCTCATACCAAGGAGGAGATCGAGGAGGAACTTGGCTTTTATGGATTTCTGGACACAGAAGACATTTCATGACCCAAGGAACTTTTCAGTTGCACAAGAGAGGTTCAAAGACTTGACCATAAACTCATCATTCACCCTGCAAGATGAAATAAGTTGATGTTAATTAGGACAAAATCCAGCATAAAGTGAGATGGACCATGTGTTGAATGGATGCAAGCTGCTAAACAATGAGAAAATAGAGTGTGCCTCTTAACTGAACTGAAATACAACCAAGTGAAATTTTTATGCTAAAATAACATTAACAGTTTGCTGTTTCCCTTTTTATTTTTGTGGAGACTGAAAGAACAGCTGAGAAGCGTTAATGGATTTTACTGTGTGATTTAAATGCAGATGTGAAATATTAATAATTTAAATACAGATATTTGCAGATGGTAGCCATCACTTGTCATAGCTTTTCAGTCACCTCTAAAACCTGGCAAAGAACTGGTGCAAAAGTCAGGAGACAAAAAGAGACCAGGTCCTCCATCCTGGCTAACTGCAGACTGGTGCAGGAGCATTGAAGAGAGTCCTCAGGGGTTGTGTCTATTTAGATCTGGAACTTTGAAAGCAACAGTCATAAAGATAGATTTTGGGCATCTAGACCACATGCTTCTGTGGGAGTAAGATGCCTGAATACTTTCTAAAACTTGTTTGAAATCACTGTGACTGCACTTCTGGTGAAGACTCTGAATCACAGCTTTGGAGTGTATCTAATCTATCTTTTGGCTCTGGGACAGCTTTTATCTGGTCATAGGAAAGTGGATCACTGTGTGGTTAGAACAAAATTTGTAACTAACACCTAAATAAAATTTGCCTTAAAGCTTTTGATATTCTATCGTTTTCATTATATTATTGCAGGTTTGGTTCTCATGAGTTGAAAAAACAGTTCCTCATACCAACTATAGCTGGTGATTTTGTGGCTTGCTTGGGAATCAGTGAAGCTGGAGCTGGGTCAGATGTCGCAAGTAAGTTAACCTAGCAAACTGCCAATTTTAGACAGCCTGATGTTTTAATGGAAACAGTCTGTTCTTCCTGACCCTTCACTTTGCCCCCATCCTTTGTAAGAAACAAAAGGAAGGAAAGTCTGGTGTGGTGAGGGCAAAAAGCAACATTCCAGGAGCAGTAACACATGCTTCTCATGCATCCAAAAGCAATAAATTTTAACGTGTTTGTCAGGTGAATCAATAGCAGTAACCTTGTATAGGATGAGCACAACAGATTAAAGCAGCTGTTTTGCTGCCCCAGTTTTCTTCTAGTGTTGTCCTTCTGCTGCCTCCCCTGTTCTGTCCAGGCTCACCCCTGGCAGGAGCAGTCCATCACCTCTTTAGTTGCACAGCCACCATCATTCTTGCAACTCCAGATGTCTGCCTTAAAACAGACCTCTCCACTGAATGTGGGCAAACTACAGAGCCACTCTTCTGAAAATAATGGCATCACTTTCACAATGTGTTACCTCACCTCAGTCCCTTCTGTCATTCCTGTGAAGCAAAAATATCTCTGAACTGGTGATTGTTTTATTTATAGGTAATGAAGAATTTGCTATGTCAAATCTATTATCTTAGTGACTTAGTTACCTTACATGCAACTGTTTTTCTTGGTTTAGTGCAAGAATATGTTTTAAAACCTGTACAAATGAAACTATTATTCTGAGGTGTCTGAAGTGTCTGAGGCAGTAGAAAATTTGAACAATTAAATTAAAACAGATACTGTAGAAAAAGAAAAGGTATCTCCTCTGACTATGAACCATGGACTTGTTGGAAAAGGGAATGATAAGTAGCCACTTTTAGAGGTTTAGTTGTTGGTCAGAGCATGGCTAAGAACACATTGTGCTCTTACAAATTACTGAGACAACATCTTCCTGCAGACTAACTTGCCAAGTATGACAGACATTTTTTATCAGAGGAGTCCTATGTCCATCTCCTTGACCAAACTCATGTTGTTTTTCAAGGCAAATAGATAATTATCCAGTGCTCAAGCAAGGGTGCAGCAGGTAGATTTCAAGAGAGTTAATGCATGTAATGAAATAATGGGACTAAATCTTCCTGCATGATCCATTGCTGTTTTCCTTTCTGCGTTAATTAAATTTGTTCATAAGAAAAATTCCTTAATTTTAGTAGACTTGTTTATTAAACAGTACTTATTCATAATACTTAATAATTATAAACAATAAGTATATAAATATTAAATTTAAATATTATTTAAAATTAATATTAATTCTCATTATAATTTAAATATTATTTAGAAATAAATAATGAAACTTGTAATAATAGTTAATACTTTACTTATTTAAGTAATTAGAAATTTGAATTTTGCTAATGTAGGAAATACATCATTTATTTTAATGAATGCCTCCTAGTTTAATTAGATGATTATCAGAAATTTCTAAATATGAATTTAATTTTTTGATGCAGTGTTCCAGATAATAAGTAACATAAATATTCTTTCAGCAGCATGTTGTTTATCATCTAGTTAAAGTGGTATGATATACTTAGATTAATGCAGTTAGAAACCAATTTGGAATCAACTAGGAGTGTTTAATGAACCTATGCTGCAGCTTGGAGCAGACTGCAGGATGAAACGACAATACTTTCTCACCTGTTGTGGAAGATCTGATCCCTGGTATAAGTCCCAAAACCAGCTTACTGTGCTTCTAACGGGTGATTAAATGGACAACTTAGGTATGAGCAACAATAGCTTGTGTTCTGAGTTGCACCATTTTGCACCATCTCCAGGCGGCCCAGCTGTAAAGTAGACTGAGCTGTGTGAAACTGCTCTTGGTGCTTCCTTTGATTTCTTAAACTATTGGGATGTTTGTCTCTGTTAGGTGAGTGAAGGGACATAGCAACTGTTCACACATGAAGGTTGGGGTTGGTTCTGCCATGTGAGCCAGTATATTTTAAACTGAGGAATGACACAGAGTGAGGTATCTCAAGCATTTTTTCCTGACAGTTCCAAAATTACTGAAGGTGATATGAACACAGAAGACAAAAAAAGTGTTTACATGAGAACTGAAATGTTCCTCCAACTAATTTATTCAAAATTAATCAGAACAAAAAGGACTGTGTATATTAGTCTAATACAAAATTCATGTCAATTTGAAGCAACACCTGTCTGCTTTCAAATGTAGTTGAATATTGTCCATAGTATTGACCATGTGCAACAAAACAGAGTTGGCTTGAGAAGAAAACAGTACAGTACAGTTGGTACAGAAATCGTCTTTAATTTCAGGATTCTGGTACCACAAAGCATACACATTTGTGTCACTTTTAATGATATTATCTCATTCTATCTCACTCCAATTCCACAATTTATAGAATGTTTTGCTGATAGTCTGTGGGTATATGTAAGAACACATCATGGAAGACACTTCCTCTTTTCTTCAAGTTGTGTCCAGGGAACTGCACCTTGTACCACTGTTGATGTCTGCCTCTCCCACAGAGATATCTAGCCCTGTTTTGTCTCAGTGAAATCCTGTCTTTCTGCTTTTCTGGGTTGAGGCCATCTTTTTGGAGCCTAAAGCCCCAGAATTTCACATAGTGTCTATAATGGTAGAAACACTTTTCCAACCCTAATAGAAGTATTACTCTCCAGTATGTGATGTTACACAAGAGTTTGCAAACTTGTGAATCCTGTGATTAACTGTGGGTCATTTTCATTAAGAGTTTGCTGTTGAAACATTGCAGGATTCTGCAATCATTCTTACTGCTTTGTGTCTGAGTACTTGTACTTGCCATGTTAAATTTGAAAACTCAAAACCATTCCTTTCCTGCTGGGCCATACTTCCGTTGTCTGTGTTGGTGATGTCCCAAGTCTGTGTCACCAGCAAATTAAATTAGTGTATTCCTATGCTTTTAAAGGTCATTAATGGAAATATTCAATAAGCTTCATCCAGAGATTGATATCCAAGGAGGAGCTTAACTAGTACCCTCCCTGCACATCAGAACTTCCTCTTTTAATGCAACCTGATGCAATTTCCCCTTTGCCAAGTTCCTTCCACTTTTGTCCTAATTCTTATCTTTTCAAATTTTAACTCATAGTTACCTAGTAGTGTCAATTTTACTTGCTTGGGTCCAATAGGATCTTTCCTGTTCTGATTTTCTTTAGAAAAATCAATTTCATAATAAACAAATCAGATTGGGTTGAAATCATATACCATGGGTAAGTTGAATTCTCTTTCCTTTCCAAATGTATTTTGAGGCTATGCAGATTGCCAAAATCAGCAACCTCTGTTTTCACTAATTCCAATTTCTGTGCAGTCCTTCTTGTGGATGTTTTGCTTCGTCAGCTATATTGTGAATCCCTTTGTAATCTCCTCTGAAATATTTCTTTTTCTGAAGTGTCCTATATATGCCCCATTCTCTTTTCATTTGTGTGACTGAAACAGTTTTGTTTGCCACCTCAACCTTCTTCAACTTGGTTGGTTTGCATCTGCAAGTTTTAAGTTAGTTCAACCTGTTGCAGTACTTCTGACTTCCAAACTGCAGCTTACTTTGATGATTAATCTTGTTCCTTTCCTGCAAGTCATCTCCTGTTTTTTGAAGTGATTATTCATTCAGTTAGGCTTGAAGGTATTTCTTTAAAGTTTCAGGGTTTTTCTGCCCTGTTCTGATGATGTACATTTCAGATATATGTTCTTCATATTTTACATGAAGGACATGTGTTGACTGTCTTTGACCGTGATTTGACCTTAAAAGTTGAACTCAACCTTGCCTTTAGTCAAATCTATTTAGATGCATGGCTGGACTCAGGAGTGCAGTGGAGAAGAAAATTGAGGCTCGAGTATGTGTGAATTGAATGGTGAAGTGACCAGCCCTGGTTGCTTATATGGCACTAGCTGTATCATAGGCCTCTGGTGATGCCTTGTTCTCTTTCCTAGAAGGGATTCTCAGAGCATTCTGTGTAAGTTGTTGAGTCGTAAAAACTACAGTGGTGTGGGCCTGCAAAAATGAGTTATGGAGCACCCACTGAAGTAGCCTTTTCTGAGAGTTATGATTTATCAGGGAAAATAATCAGGCAAATATTCCAAATTATCTTCATAGCCATATTCCTGAATCTTCTTGACCTTAGTAAATTCTTAAGTAGGTTTTCACAGCCTGCTATATTTTAAACATAAAACTTACATAAAACTCTGATTTTATCATCTTTCTTCTAATTAATCAACTCTTCATAAATTCATTTTAAACAGTCATTTCTCAAGTGTTTGGAACAAACTATGAACAATTGAATCTGGGAGTACTTGAACATTCTCATTAGTAAGGCATTTGCTCTTTAATCTCTGTTTGGGTGGTTAGGCCCCTGTGACGTCATGCTTGAAAGAACTATTTACACTTGTGGTAACATCACAGTGCTCATTGTTCCTTTGTAGACCTTCTATGAGACTTCTATCTAATCTCTTCAGTAGCTGTTCCACAACAAAAGGATGTGTGATGTAAATCAGTGTGTGTGCTCCCATCCTTGTCACACTCTTTCAGTACAGTCACGTTTCTTATTTCAGCTCCTGTGTGTCCTTCATTTATTTAGTCTTCATGTAAATGAGTGTCCAGTGTCTGTGTCCATATATTACGAGTGCCAGTACTTTATAGTCCTTCAGTTTCTTGGCCTTCATTATTATACAGATTTCATATCGAGTCCCTATCAAGACAGATTTGGCACAGTCCTTTCGTTGAGTGAATAGCTCTATGTCTGCTGTTTTTATCCACATTAGTACTGTCTCTCGCCCTTGCTGTTCATCATTATTGGCTAGTACATTCCTTTAGCTGTAGCTATATCCCATACTTCCATGTTTTATACTTCATATAATTTTCTCCCATCATTTTTCCCCTGTTCCTTCATTAACAAGACTACTTATCAGCCGTGCAGACCTCAGTCCCAGTTTATCTCGTAAACGAAGAGCGGATACTTGGGTTTGCTTTTGTTTTATGTTTAGAGCCTTTGGGAAGAATGTTCATGTGCAGGTTGAGGTGGGTGAGTATGAAAGTATAACCAGATGACTTAAACGTGCCTGCCCGCCTGGTGTCTGACTCCCACCTTCCGAGTCCACGGTCACCTCAGTGGATGGGCTCTTACAGACTTTATAGTCTTGTTAGATTTACAGGTGCTATTAGGAGTGTGGCAGGGTCCTCTTAAACCATCCCCTACTTATAGCTGGACATCTGTTGGAGAGTCATCCTCAATTGGGGTTCTAGTCAAAGAAGTTCAATTGCAGGGAAAAGGAGCCAGCCCTTTGGAAATTCTGCTGGAGTGTAAATAATAACTAATGATTCACTCCAGCTGTCTGTGGCAGCTAGGGCTGCTCACAGCATGATGTGAACACTCACAGATGAAAATAAGATTGTTTTTTCCTGGGTGTATAAATAGCAGGTGTTTAGAACTCCTTCATGTACAGACATTCATAGCATTTAGACTTGCCCTTTGATAGTTTATCAGCTTTGAATTTATTGTGCCATTCTGACCAAGAACATGCAGGAAGTGCATGTAGTTATATCTTTATGTGTACACAGATATCAAGGCTGATGTTTGTTTAAGTCAAGACTCTGGAATTAATGGCCTCCTGAGGACTAGAGTACCCAGTAAGAGAAACTCTGACAGATCACCTCAGGGTGATCTATGCTTCTGTCCTAAGTCTCTGACCAGCACATTTAGTTAGGAAGTTTTCTGCTTTCATCCACTGGGATGAAGACTCCACCTAAAGGAGGGTGAGAGAAGTGGTCCTGTTTACCTGGCTTGCCTTCCGAGAGTTGCCCAGACTGGTTTGCTGTGTGCCTGGAAAGGTTAGAGGATGTGGGGGTATAAGGGAGAACCAAATATTAATTGTCTGTCTGAGAGCAAGGGAGTGACTCTGCCAGTCACAGATGGACCAATATATCCCTTCTTCACAAGAATGACCCTTCATTTCCTATGTTTTGAAATAGATATCAAGACAACGGCTGTGAGAAAGGGGGATGACTATGTCATAAATGGTGGTAAGATGTGGATTACATCTGGGAGCCAGGCAGATTGGATGTGCCTCCTGGCAAACACCAGTGAAGGACCTCCCCATCGAAACAAATCTCTCATATGTCTGCCAATGGATCTACCTGGTAATAACACAGAACTCTTTGTCTTCTAATTTGGTTTTATTGGTGATTTTTTTATGCCTAATACAAGAAGGAAAGGTGTTTAACAGAAAGGACTGCACCCATAAATGCTCTTCTAAGTTAGGTATTTCATTGTCATACAAAGTTGATGCTGAAATGCATTTGCATACTTCCACACAAAAGCAGGGGATCAGAAGAAAGGAGAAGAAAGTTAAATACTTTGCAGACCTCAGCTTGTGACTCCTGAATAATTTTATATGGAGAGCTCTTTTCACCAAAAATAAATTTATAGAAGTTGTTCAGATACATTTTCATGGGAATGATTCATAACCATATGAAAGGAAAAGGATAAAGAGTTTAGAGATTTCAAACTTGGGAAATACCTCTCAAGGCAAGTGTGCTGGGCTTGCTGAAGAGAAGTGCAGGCATACCCGGAGTTCTTCATGGCTGTGCTGTGCAAAGGGATCTTTTTGCCAGGGCACTACTATCAGTTTAATTTATAAAAATAATCTGTGAGTTAAATGTGGGCTGGAGTGAAAGATTCAAATGTCTTGGAAGCAGGGGTTTGGTTTTGAATAAGACTAGTAATTTGGGTGAAGACATGGAAGACATACATCCTGATCTAAGTGTACAAGTTTCAGTGGCACAGTCCACACGGTGTCTGTTCCTGAGTAATCTGCAGATCTTGCAGAAATAATGTGCTTTATGCATAAAGGACATCATTCAGAGAGGATGCAGTTAAGGTTGTGCTGGTGGGCATCTTTTGCAGTTTTGACACTTGTTCAAAAATTTTTAAACCTTTTAGGCCGTTACTCTTTTTAACATTTAAAAATGTGCAATGTATTAATTTGTGTACTATATAATATACAGTATATTTAACTGTGTCATTCTAAACATTAATATTTATTTAATATAATGAAACTCTTATTTTAATATAATTTAGTATGTATTAAATCTAGAATAATGTATGTTGATGCATTTATATATAAAATATTTAAACTTGTGGCTTTTTTGTTCATTCAATTTACACACAGAATATGTGCCATTATTGGCATTTCACATGTCAGAACACCACCATGGCAGTGAAGGGAAGGTCTGTATGTTCACTTCATGGATTAGACTGAGAACAAACCCCAGGTTTCCAGTGTTGCAAAACAGAGTGATTCCCTTCTTAAGGGAATGTCTTTTAAGGGAATTTGAGTACAGAGTCTGTGAGTTGCCTTGGGAATCAAGCGAATTCTGAGTGGGCTGTGAGTTTCTACAACCTCTGCTCATGCGAGACAGGCTTTGAATGGGAGCTGACAGAAGGCAGACCTGAGCTGCTTCACCAGTTGTAGACTTTGGCCTTATTGAGAAGTGATGAATGAACATATAATGCAGAGCCAGAATCTCTCTGAATTTCCAGGTAAATTCACTTATCAGCCATCTGCTGATAAATGAATGTAGTCCTTCTTGTGATTTTTTTTCATTAAAGGGTTGGAATGCAAATGCAATACTACGTCTCTGAGATCAGTCTTCCTAAAACAACAAAGCAGCTGTCCCAATCTTGATGGCAGATCAAATATACAAAAATTGACTTAGAGGTTTTGAGCTACTTTGCTTACTCCAAAAAGGCACAAATTGTTGTAACTTTATGAGACAGGAGTTGTTAGATCACACAGCCTACACTTTACCTGTATTAAACAGATTTAGAGTAGAAAGACTGCCTGAGACACCTGAAGCTGATCTGCAGAAGTGTAGACATCTTCCGAGTAACAAAACTTGCACTCCTCGAAGTGCATATGTTTTAATCCTTCTGTGATGATACACATATTTACCTCCAAAGGTGTCACAGTACCAAGATTGGTGACCTTTGGAAATGAAGTATTAAGACTGCTGATTGTGCTCAGTGGGTGAGTCATATCAGAAGTGAGATTTTTCAGGAAGCTCCATCTGTTTTGATACATCCTAAGGATGTCTGTGTGCTAAAGATTGTGCTCCATGGAGGGCAGCAGACCAAGACTGTACAGGAAGTGTCTGGAGGACATCACCGAATGATGCACTCTCAAACGTCTGCGGATGTGTGTGTGCCAAAGCTCAACAACAACTGCAATGGAGAGCAAATGTGTTCTGTCTGACTCACTGCTGCAGTCACCACCCTATAGGGCTGGGGAAGGAAGAATCCAAGGTGCATTTTTTTGCAAAAATCGATATTGTTTCTTACTTTTATAATGTGGTTTAAAAAAAAAAAAGATTCTAAGTCTGAAAGTGAATTATTAACTTCAACAATTGGTAATTTATTGGAGACATGAAGTAGAATTTGTTTATTCTGATTTTAGATATATTTACTGTCTAATCTGGGGCAAAGCAAATCATGGTCTAGATTTGACAGACATTGCTGAATGCATTTCTCACAAAAGGAATTTGGATAAAGCACTATAGATCCACAGTAGATACCCAAACTGGGTGAATACTCCTCATACTAACAATGTCCTAAAGACGAAGCTGAGTTTTTCATATGTTGAAAGAGGATCTAACAAGTTGTAAAACGTCTGTGAGTAAGATATATGGACAAATAGCTTGCAGCCCTAATCTGGTAACTATTTGTCCTCTGGTTTGTCCTCTGAGTCCTCTGATAGCACTTGGGGAGATTGCAAGGAGGAGTTAATAAAGAGAAGAGCAACCAGGAAAAGGGAGAGAACGTGTTTCTTGGGTTGAAATTTAAAATGTGTCTGTTTCCATTTGTAATGGCACTAAATGGTGTCATGAGAGAGCAACTGCCTTTCTCTCAAGATAGAATATAGGAAATAAAACAGATTGTCAGAAGGCTGGAGGAATGTGAGAAAATGAAAAATCAAAGACACTTGGGAAGAATTGCTCAGGAAGAGAGGTAGCAATCCATCTTAGTGATACTGGTGCAAGTAGCTCAAATGGCTCTGTCAGAGTGACTTTAGTAAGTCAGGTGCTTGGCCTTGATAAATTAAGATTTCTGTGTTATTGTGTGTGATTTATTTAATACAGACAAACTCCAGAAGTTATCTGGGCCCATGATTTCTACTGTTGCTGATAATTTTTCATTTGTAGTACACTTTAGGAAGAGAAGATAATTAAATGAATAAAAGGAAGATTTTGGTGACCCTATGGTGCCCAAAGAGATTATTACATACCATTGTCTTCTGAAATGTAGAGCATGTGGTAGCCACAGAAGGGGCATTACATGAGACTGATGCAGTTCTCACCCTTCCAGGTGAGAAACATGAATTAGTCTAAGAGCAGGTGAAACTGGTAAGGCACGACAAAGAGGGATGCTGTTGGATTCAGGAAAATTGAGCATACAGCCCAATCTGGAAGATTTACAGATAGAAATCATTAACACATTTAGCAACTCTAACCAAACCTGTAAGAGCTTTCTGAAATAGTTGTTGCTCTATGTGGATCAGGGAAATAAACAGCAGGATTGACTTAGCAATATAATGAACTGTCAGGAGCTGTGCTTTCTCCAGTGGAGTCCTCAGTAAACCACCCACTAACGAGAGCAGTAAGTGCATCTTCATACGGGTGAGGAGCAGTGACTGCATAAAGCCAGCTGGCTTTAGACCTTACCTGATCTCTGAGACTCTCAAAGAAACAAAATAGTAGTATTCCAATGGGAAACAATGTTCCAGAATTCATTTGGGCCTGTAAATGGCTCAGTGTGTGGTTGTTCAGCTCTGTTTTTAATATGGAAACAAACCACAAATGCTTTTTTGGCTGACTGGGTACAAATTGCTGGATAATTTTCAATTCGAGAGTTAAGAATTTTTATACAGCTGTCCTGATTTTATTCCTACGTTGATCACATATCAGAGCAAGTCTTCCTAACACATAATCTGTTTACAGATTGGTTGGTGGATAAAAAAATCTTGAGTGGAAATTGTGGAATTCTATGTGGACCTTATTCTCAGAGTAATCTTGGCATTTGTAAATACTGTCAGTATTTCATCTCTGTGAAGATATGAAAATGTCCATAACCTTATTTAGTGCATCCAGAGAGAGTGAATTTGAAGGAAATGACTGCCAACTTCTTCTGCCTGCAAAACCGAAGTAATTTTCACATGGCTGAAGGCCTCCTATGAGTAAAAATCGAGATGTCTGTATTAGTTCAGAAAAATATGTTCTCTGAAAGCCATGAAGGATAGCAAGGTACAAACAAGTACAGAGGGATCACAACAATCTGTGTGGTGACCAACCAACTCCTCCTAAGCCACGTTAAGAGAGCAGTAGAGGCTTGAAAAAAAACAGGATGAAGAGGAAAATATTGACAGAATACCTCCTCATCGCAAAACTGGTTAGAATACCATGTATGCGAGTAGTAAAAAGGTTTCGTTATCTGCGAACATATATATGCTGATTTGAAGGACTGTTTTGCTACATATATTGATGTGTCAGATGTAATCAACATGTTTTGCACAAACCCTCAGGCCTGGTTGTCGTCCTCCTTTTACTTTTGAAACATTCTTGACTTTCATCCTGAGTATTTGCATTAGCCCCAGAGCAACAGTGAGATAAAAACTGAAGACAGGGGAGTTGCCATAAGAAACAGTGGGTGCCTGCTACCAGTTGTAAGCCATGCCTGCATCTGGAGAACAGCAAGGAAGAACTTGTAGCTATGAAAACACAAACAAGGGGAAGGAGTCCTGCCCAGTGTGATGAGGCAGCTGAACCCTTATGTGGCCAGACCTGAATGAACCAGGTTCATCTTCAACAGACCATTGCATGTGGGGTCAGTCAGTGCTGTGCAGAGGGATCTGTGGGGAAGCAAGCCCTCCTCACAAACTTACTCACGGGAAAACTCAGAGTGATCCTTGTACCAGAAAATACCAGGGTAGGCTGGAAAGGGAAGGATAAATAAGGAAGCGGGGGAAGGAAGAGGATTTCCAGTAGGAGAAATTCTCTAGTTGCAGCTTAAAACATAGCTCTGTTTTTGTCCTTATGGAATATTTCTCTACTGTTTCATACCAGTGCAGGCACTCAGCAAATACTGCCAAATTAAATTCCAGCATTTTATTATAATGCTAGATAAAAATCAAACATAAGCAAATAAATATTGCATTGTTTGAAGACCTGTGTGAAGATTAGTACAACTAGTAAATATTTATTATTTGGAGACATAATGAAAAGTGGGACTTTTGCAATTACAGTTTCCAATTTGCTGTTTAAATTAAGTGGGAAAACTCTTTAAAATAGGATTTGGGCCATTTTGCTCCAGAATACTGTTATGTTTTTCCTAAATGTAGGTTTCACTGTTGTCTTGGAACATACATTCACATCTGCAAGCTTTTCTTTCTGAAACACTGTACTTGTTCATAGTGCTTCTATTTTTTGTAGCCTTTCTAATACCCTTCTTTCTTCAGGCATTCATGTTGCTAAAAAGATAGACAAACTGGGCATGAGGTCATCGGACACAGCTCAGATCTTTTTTGAAGACGTAAGGGTCCCCAGCAAAAACCTCATCGGTGAGGAAGGAAAGGGGTTTACATACCAGATGTTGCAATTCCAAGAAGAGCGGCTGTGGGGAGTAGCCACTGGTAAGTCATCATTTGTGCTTCTGCAGCCAGGCAGGGACATGGGGGTCACTCTTCGCATGACTAACAGCACTTTCCTTTTCTTGGAAGTTGCAATGACCTCTTATGATCTGTTTTTTAAATCTGTCATAGCCTGGATACAGACGACATTCCCTTTCTGTAAAAAAACCTGACACAGAAAATATTTTGTGAGCCATCACAGAAGCTGTTTATGCCTTGCTTCTTTTTCTTGATGCTTCTGTGCTGATAAGAAAATATGGCATCATGTTATGTCTGCTAAAAACACAGTGCAAAGGCTATCAAAATACTAGCATGAAACAGAAGGATGGTGACTTTTCCTGTAGTATCCTGAGTTATGATGTTTATCCTGGATTTTAGAAAATTAACTTATTGGTTGGGTAAAGAAGTGGCTCTTACAGGATGTCAGAACTTTGTTTTGTGGATCTGTTTTACCTCTGTAAACTTTGGACATAAGTGATACGGCACCACATTCCTTTCCCTGAAGTTATTGTCGCGGAGTTTCTGTTACTCAGAACTCAGGCTGTATTCAAACCCACATATTTGAGTAGTATGGATTCTGGATATTCCAGGAAACCAGATCCAAGTCTGGACTGCCCATTTTCAACCTGCAGACTTTCTCTCTACCCCCTAGTGTAGTGTTGTTTCAAGTTAAATATAATGTGGTTCACTGTAAGAAGATTGGTCCTCTTTAAATTCCAGGGTTGTCTAAATAATGTCACTGTATTCATGCTCTTGTGTATTCCCTGTCTGTGTGTGGCTGGGGAATTGAGAATTCTGAGAAGTGGTGTTTTGATTCAGTGAACAAATGAAAAAGCCCTCACTGTTTTGGGTTTATCCCAGACCAAATATTTTAGAGTTCAAATGCCTTTAAAAAACTCTTTGTTTGAGACAAAGTTCTTAGTTCGAGACAAAGTTCTTAGTTCAGCCTGAGATAAATAGTAAATGTGAGAGTAGTTTTAGCAAAGGACAGGAGGCTACGCTTGCAAGGGATGTCACTGCAGACTCAGGCAAGCAGGAGATGTGATCCTACCACTGGTTCTGCTTTAATCGAGGTGTACACAGACTGCGAGGATGTGCATTGTGCATTTTTATGCCCGGTTTGAAGTCTAGATTAAACACACCATCAGAAGCTCTGGGTTGCAGTGAGGCTCCCCAGGCAGCAGAGTAGCTCGCAGCATTAGTCATGCCCCAGGCAAAAGTGACGTGCACTGACAGCATCAATAGACAAAGCCTGGCAGGTTAGATGACTCCTGCTAAAACCACGGGCAGCGTGGTACTGTCCAGTCTTGCACAACTGCCTGGCTGTCACTGTGCTCTGCCAGGAACTGGAACACCAGGTTTCAATTCTTTTTTTTTGCCCAGAACAACACAGCAGGAGCAGGTGAACCCTTGCCCTGGATGAGCAGCCTGGGAAGGGCATCTCCACTCCCCTGCTATGGCCAGGCAGGGGCCATCAGGGAGGAAGAGTCTGGGAGCTCACCAAGAGAGAGGGAGCTGCCTCCTGCAGTGGCTACTGTGCTAACCTTGCTGGACCCCTTGGTTTTGCTTTTTTCCACTATCTGATATAAAATGCATGAAAGCACTGGCAGCAGGGACAAGACCCATAGTTTGGACCAAGTTGTAAACTTCAGAGGTCACCAGTTGTGGTAAACAAGAGAAGGAGTAACTGGTGTTCAGAAGGGAGCCCAGTACTTGATGGGTGCAGTTTGTTACACCACAACATCTAGAGGTGTTAACTTCCAGTCCTGCAAATGGTTTCACATATGTTCAACCATGAGTGCTTTGCTGAAGGCTCAGATGTGCAAAACGATGTATGTGCCTTTGGTAGGTCTGTGTAGGTCTGCATGTTTAATCCTGGTCCTCACTTCTGCCCCTCAGAAGGACATTTCTGTTCCTTCCCAGTTCATGACTATTCATGTGACAATGAAAATTGTCAGTCTGCTTTTAAATGCTTTAGGGACCAGTCTTGGCATCCTCACTTTCACTGCTTCCCTAAACTTGGAAAAGGTATTTGACTGCTATTCTTATCTGTCTTTCCTTTTTGGATGTTGTTTTGTTGTGTTTGGGGGTTTTTTTGTGTTTCCCTTTGGTTGGGGTTTTATGTATTTTTAATTTCAAGTATTACATACTCCAGCCTTTTTTTGTTTATTCATTATATTCTTTGCGGCCAGTTTCCTTCTTCTCCTTTTTTTTTTTCCTTTAAAAATTTATTTTCAGTTGAACACATTTAAAATACAAATGGAAAACTAACTTCCCGGAATTGCAAAATTTGGTCCCAGGTGTGGTCTTTCCTTCTGAGTGACACATTGTCAAAGGCATTGGTCAAAATCACTGTGTTTCTTGCTTCACTGAAAGAGAAGAGCTGCCACGTGTGTCTGTCATGTTGTGACACTCAGTAAACACTGTCCATTTGAGGGCCTGTTGCACTGATCACAGGAAAAGAATGTTACTATGGCAAAAAGCAAACTTGTTTTGTGAATTGCTTAACTTGGAGATGAAGAAGGAGTTCAGTGTGCGTGAGAGAGCAGAATGGCACTTTTCTAATGACTTCTATCTGCTCCTGCAACCTCGGTTTTATGAGCACCTTTGAGTCATGGCCAGTAAGCAGGATGACAGATCCTTTCGCATGGGCAACACACGTCCTTAAGAGACAGATTAAAGCTCACTGTATGTCTCATTAGAGAGTGATCAGCCACAGCCTAAGAAAAATATATTAATTTCCTTTTATTTTGAGAGGAAACATAGCAAAGCAAAGCATCTTTACAGTAAGCAGAAGTTTCAAGTGGAAAAATATAAGTTGGATGGAGGTATGAGGAAAAGATTATTCTGCATTTGGCAACTTCAAGTGCTTTCACAATTCTCAGCTGTGTGGTAGACTACACAATTCTCAGCTGTGTACCTTAGGCTGCCCTAGAGTGACATTTCCTGCATGTGCTGTCAGTTGAAATCCATGGGGATAAGTTTGTCTGAGGATGTGGGTAACACTGTAAAGAAATAAATATACAGAAAAAAAAGTTCTGTGAGAAAATTGGTTTCTCTGTTATGAACGGAGTTTCTCAGTAGTGGTGTGACTGCCAAAGTATGGTGTGATGTTGTGTTGTACATGGCTGTTGGCTGTCATGATATTCATGATGTGCTGCATTTTGTTGCTGTTTGCAGCACAGCCAAGCCTTGCTATGCTGGAGCTGTGCTCAGAGCTCTAAATGCCTGTCATCATAGCATCTCAGAAAGGTTTGGGAAGGGACCTTTAAAGTTCATCACGTCCAACCTCTCCACCATGGGCAGGGGCACCTTTCACTAAACCAGGTCGCTCGAAGCCCCATTCATCCTGGACTTGAACACATCCAGGGAATGGATGTGCCATGGGGCATTCGTAACTTCTCTGGGCAACATGTTGCAGTGTCTCACCACTCTCATCATCAGGAATTTCTAGGAATCGTAGAATGATAGAATAGTTTAGGTTGGAAGGGACCCTGGAGATCATCTAGTTCTGATTCCAAAAAAATTCTTCCTTATTTTCAATCTAAATCTACCTTCTTTCAATTTAAAACTGGTGCCCTTTGTCCTGTCACTGCAGGCTCTGGTAAAAAGTATACTAGTCCAGGGCTTGGTTTTATTTTGCATTTCAGATTCAGAGTTTCATGGTTTAAATTCTAAATGTACATGGATGTGGATATGCAGGCTTTGAAAATAGAAAATGTGACCCTTCTCATACAGGTGGATTTGTGAACTCACTCCCTGATGTTTGCCATATTAACATGGGTCCACATTTGCCAAACAAAATTCTCCACGTGTTCTGCATCTGCTATTATCCTAGTTATGCTGCAAGAGACTGATAGCCCAGTCCTTCATTTCAACACTGGTTTGCTGTGGAAAAGAAACTTTTTCCTTTTCTTCTTGTTTGAAATGGGGTGTATCTCTCAGTTTGAGCAAAGAGAAGCTGCAAACTAGTTCTTTAGTTCTAAAGCTTCGTCTACCATCTCTCTCACTTGTTTTCCCGCAGTATCCTATCTTCATTCTGTTTCCATTAGAAGAACTATCCAATGTTTATTAAAAGTGGCTGTGAATCTTTTCCCTTCCTCTGTGTGCTGGGATCTGATCACAGATTGTAGACATAATAAGAAGTCTATTTGTGTTCCTTGATCTCAGAATAGGTTTCTGCCTTCTCCCTGAAAGCTTCCTTCAATTTCTATTTCTACATTCCTCACCGAGCACATTACACTGTCTCCCTTCTGATTTTCCAGGATTGCAACAGACCTTCAGGACACAGGTAGCATGGAAAGCAGGAGTTGCTACAAGCTTTTGCTAAGGCCCCAAATGAGACATTAAGGATAAAGTTTACCTCATCATGTTGTACTGCTTGCTATGACTTTCCCTCCTTTCTACTCACCTCCCTTCCCACTCCTTCTGCGCTTCTGGCAGTTTGGGACTCAGGTGAGATAGATGTCATCAAGTATAAGGAAGTACCAGACTTCTTCCAGAATTGAAGCTGAACCCCAAACTGAGTGTACAGAAAATTTGCTTTAAAAACCTAACATATTGGTTGTACAGTGTGAAAAAACTTCTTTTTCAGCAAGAACCTAAACAACAGATCTGGCTAAAATGATAACTTGTTCTATGCTTTGCTTCTTGAAGCACTGACATCGCTGGACACCATAATACAAGAAACTATTGAGTACAGCCGCCAGCGGAAGGTGTTCGGCCAGCCCGTGCTGCACAACCAAACCGTGCACTTCCGCCTGGCCGAGCTGGCAACCGAAGTGGAGCTGCTGCGCTCGCTGCTGCGCCGTGCCGTGGGTGAGCTGCCACATCTGCTTCCCAGATGTGCTTCTCTTCATGCAAAGAACCTTTGCAGGCGAAAGGAACATGGGGAGGTGATTTCCAGAGAGGCAGGCTGTGGGCAGTGACTGCTTTTTTATCTCTTCTTGTTTTCATTAGCTCTCTATGTAGAAGGCAACGATGTGACAAAATTCGCCTCCATGGCTAAGCTAAAGGCAGGTCGTCTGGCCCGTGAAGTGACTGATAGCTGTCTTCAGTTTTGGGGAGGAATGGGATTCACCAGTGAAGTTTTGGTGAGCAGGTTTTACAGGTAAGTGAGTGGTGAAAATACAAAATGGCTGTAACAGAAATTTGGCCTCTGAAATGTCCTGCTAAAAGATCACCTACTTGAAGAGAGCACCAGCTCCTCGCCAGTGTGAATGGTCTTGTTCCACTTCATGGCATGTCACTGAAATGCACTGTGGGTGCAAGGACACCCAGTGCAATTACCTTCGGGGAAATGTGTCAGGACATTGGATTTGGCTTACTTTGCCAAATCACAGTTGTGAAGCTTGAACGTCTCACAGGTTAGCTTAAACGTCAAATGAAAGAAATAAACTCAATATTTTCCCTGATGGCCCTCTGGTATCTGCCAGACAGTAGAAAAAAGAGGAAAAAACGTGGAGGGCTACCAACAAGTGATTTTTTTTTTCCTCTTTGATATTTGTTTGCTTATAATCTTGATTACAAGAACAGAATTAAAACCAGAAGCTTTCTTCTAAAATGAGTGAAAATCAGCTTTATCTTTTTCCCTAGATGTGTGTGAAACTGGAGTTCCCCACTGGCTTCTGCAGAAGTCTTTTCTGACAGCAGTCTCCACCCACTTAGTCATACTAGATACCCTGTGAGACATAAGAGAGATGCAGCTGCTTCCAGCAAGTTGTTAGATCATTAACATGGTACAGAGGCCTTTTTGCAAATTAATTAAGTTCCTTCAAATTTTAGTCTATATCTACTTAGAGCAATATTCTCTCTAAGCAAACAGCTTTCTTGGTATCTGGCACCAGTGTCTTATATTCTGTAGAAGGACAAATATTGGCCTTGCATTCTCTTAAAAACAGATTTCCGTTCAGACCTTACATAGACTACATCTAATCAAGAGTTAGCCAAATAAGTGGTTCAGTTAGTTGAAAGTTTTGGTAAATGTGTCTATGTAAATTGAAAGCAGAACACTTAAGAAAGTCTGCAAAAAGCTTGTTTCTTCTTATTTATGTTGAGTTACTTTTTCTATTTTTAATAGCATTTTATGAACAAGAATGCTATTGTTGTAAGTCAGAGAGATCCTCAACATTTTTTGACTAGTGGATACCTGAAGCTTTCTAACAAAGGTACAGACTGCTGTATGGTGGTGGCTTTAAGCCAGCTGTCCATATGATGGTTTTTATTAGTTACCTTTTTCACAGCTTGTATTAACAACTAATGGTCTCTGGTGATGGAGATGTTAAAAGCTACTGCAGTAGGCACTCTGAATAAAATTAATCCCTGTCTTGAAGCACTTACTGTAAATGTTGTAATCTGTACAGATTAATGAATATGTGCTTTTATA
The DNA here is from genome assembly GCA_013400975.1 of Atrichornis clamosus. NCBI lineage: Eukaryota > Metazoa > Chordata > Aves > Passeriformes > Menuridae > Atrichornis > Atrichornis clamosus. The sequence continues at coordinate 194,336 of WBMZ01002995.1, forward strand.
TAGCTTTGTTTTGTCTTAAGATTTTCTAGCCCAGTATAGTGTTGCTAACTGTGAGCAGGGCTTTTCTGTGTGGATTCCAGAGTGGTTTCCAAGTATACTAGCACAGTCACGTTTTTCCTGAGAAGAAATCCAGAGTATTTCCTATTGGTGTACATGGTCAGCTGGCTAAAGAAATGTATCTTTCTAAAACAAACACAGTTATAAATGAGGCTAAAGGTGGTATGATATTTATACTCTGAAATTTTCTATTAATCAGTAAAATTCCATTATTGAGTAACCAAAGGTCCAGGAAGGGACAAGTAGAGTATTACCTAAATAAACAATTACAGGTTCAAGTCAGAATCTTGTTAATCTGTAACAATAAGCAAAGCAGCAACTTTCCTAAAGCCGTTTTTTTTAGTACAGCAGCCTGAGTAACCATTCACGTCACTGTGATGTTTGTCAAGTAGCAGCAGTATAACTGCACAGCATGACATCTAGTTCTAATGCACAAACATTTTCGTAGCATAATCTTTAGGAAGTTTCCAAAGAAATGTTGGTTAATCTGCGACACGTCAGGCTGTTACTCCTCAAAGAACACACAGCACAACGCATGGTCAGTGCATGAAGTCTCTGAATTTTAGTTATTAGTGTCAGTCAGAGATAATAAACAGCAACAGAACAAAACTGTTTGCCAAGTTACTGTATTCGTATCTGTCATTTTAATCATTAATATTTTAAACTCTGTAGAGCAACTGACATTTCTCAAGTGCAGTATTCTCTAGAAGGCATAAAGAGAGCTGCTTCACCATGTAGGGGCCTATACTGGGCTGATTTCATGTGTGTAAATGTCTCATTTTCAGTTGTATAGATTCTGATAAGGAGAATAGGTTTAAAAAAAAAAGTTTAGAGCCCAAATATCAAAGGGTTTCATAGAAAAATACAAAGCAGTATAAAGCCCATAAAGAACAGACTTACCAGACTGTACCCTACTAGCAGGATTCTGGAGAAGGAGAGCACTAGCCTAGAGTCATGTTTGTTTATTTTTCTCTCCCCTGTCTGAAAGGCCTCAAAGACATCATGACTTGGGAAAAATGAATTACTGAACAAACCCATCATCTATATGAAACCCCAAGGTTATGAGAGATCAGAGGGAAGAAGCCTTTTAGTAGCAAGTTTATAGCAATTTTTCACATTTCATGAGTTTTAAAAAATTTTAGGTAGTGATCTATATATTTTAATATTAATTATGTACACTTCAATTGTTATAGCAAGAACTTATGTGGCCTTCTTAAAAGAGTTAGGTTTTGGGTTTTTTTAAATTAAGCTTGTTACTAACTGCTTAAGACCATGTCTAACTGTTCTTACAAGTCTTACTCCTGTGGGCTGTGATGTGGAAAATGCCATCATTTCCTCACTTGCTGTACTGTGAAAGACTTGAGAAAGCAGTAGTGAAAAATATTTATTGACTACTCATGTGAAATAGAAGTATAAGTAGCATTGCAAATGCATAGCTGCAGAAGAAACACAAATTTCATTTTTCCCCACAACTGTTACATAGTTATTGCAATATGAAGGTCTATTTGTAATTGAGGATAGTTAAAAAACTTGTAAGTGGAGTTTTTTTATAAGTAATGCATTTCCTTCTAGATTAGTTTTTGTATCCTTCACATATTTAAAAAGTCGGTTGAAATATTTTATTCAGTTTCATTTTTAATTTCATTGTTTATAGTCTTTCATTCTTCACAAAGCATGTCTAAACTTGAGTGAGTCTAGACAATTGGGGAGGGTTAATCAGTTTTTTTCATTATAACAATTTATGGTTTTACCAAACGAAACGTATCCATTTCTGCTGACAAAAACAATTTGCTTTGAAGTCTGTAGCTAACTGCTGAGACAAGACTTAATATTAATTCCTGTCATCTGTGAGACAAAATCTGCAGTTTCAACCTTTCTCTGCAGAGGCTTTGAGACAAATGCCTGTCTACCACTTTGTTTGACTTTTATGAGTATCTTGAGAGAGAATTTAGGAGATGAAGTACATGACATCTACCTTTAAGACAGCAAATCAAAGCAGGTAACTGTACAGTGATGACTTTAAAGCGGAGCTTGCTCCAGAGCAGGCCAAGGTGAGGCACACTCCCTCAGCTTCCCCTCAGAATGTCCCTGAGGGGAAAGGGACAGGGCCATGGGAACTGACAGGCACAACTGTGAGTGCCTGGGCTGTGCCAGACACGTCAGAGCCTGCTGCACTGGGTGGCATCAGCTCAAACTCCTCTCCCTAGATTAAAGCCTCCTTTAGATTCTGCTTAATTTGGACAGCCTATAGGCAATCTAGCTGAGTCTGAAGATGGAAGAAGTCACAAAATATTAAACTTAATGATGCATCAGTATATTTTGTGGAGAAAAATCCTGCCAGTAATAAACCCCTAAATAGTAACTATGAGAAAAAAAGGGTAGATGTTTTGTGCTGAAAAGAAGCAGTGTATAAATGGCCTTCTGGAAAGCGGTGATACTCTGACCCACATAAGCCTTGGTAAGGATTTACAATGGCCTTCTAACCAGCAAAGCAGAGAGCGGCATCTCTGAGGGACTGCTGCCATGAAGCCAGGCTACCAGGGAAAACCAGGGCTCCAGTCACCAAAACTCGTGTTCTTCCCTGCATCTGACCAGCACTGATCACTGCCAGAAACAGGAAAGAAAATTACTGTATTTTCTCAGGAGTTTAAAGTCTTGTGAAGACACCTGCACTGAAGATAGTGCAGCAGGCTTTCAGGGTGTTTGTGAATAGAAAGGGCTGTTTCAATTCCAATTCCGTATGGCTTTCCAGAGGAAAATGTAGCATAGAGCAGCTCAGGCGGTAAATTAGAAGATTCCTAATCATTAGAACAACTTTGTTTTCTGACAACCTTCAAATTAGGGTAGTCCAAGATTAAAGGGAACTTGTTTTTACTTCTTAAAACAGTGCTTGACACATTTCTGAAGGCTATGTGACATGGTTCCTATGGAGATGGGAAATATGATTTGATAAAGTTGAGGATTCTTTTTGTTCCTGTTGCTACATAACTAGAAATTATTGATAACCTGGGTTGAGTTTGGTGGGTGGGAATGGCTCCCCACCCTCCCTCATAAGTGCAATTGTTTAACTTGACATTGAGGAATTTCTTGCTTCTATTTGTCAAAAGGTGGATTAATTTTTACCATTTGCACCTCTTGATTTGGTTGAGTTGAGTAAGTCTTATATCTACAGTGAGTATTTCACACATATGGGATTTTCCAAATGAGAGGAAACTCTTTGCAGGGAGTGTTTTAGAGAGATGGAACACAGTAGTTGTATTTCTCTCCTTCCTCAGGCTGTCCCACTCTAAAGAAAACAGCATTCGACAACAGCTAGAGGTTTGGTGCCTCAAAATGACACCTTTATGAAACTCTCTGGTGTGTTGCAGGGTGGTTCCTCACAGTCCTTGGTCAGGGTGCACCCCCACTGGTCGATGCTCACCTCAGCAGGGCTGCAGGTAGTGCAGGACGTGCTGCTCTGGCATGGGGCAGCAACAAGGTGATGCAGAAATCAAAAGCAAAGTGTTACTGTGCCAGATCAAAAGCATTCCAGGGTAACTTAACAAAAGCAATTAAATGCTAATATTTATATATATTACAATATTTATGTGCTATATTAATAATGCATTCTTGACATAATACAAACTATCAAGTCATAAGCATACATTAAATAACTGATAGACAAGCTTACTTTACTATGTCCTCTTCCCCAGCTTCCTTACAGAGTTTCTGGCAGGGTAGTTAATCCCATGGTTTTGTTTTCTTATGCTGCAAGCAAGTTTCTTTCTCAGAAGAGGGCTGCTAGATTAAAATAATTTGAGTCTTTTTTGAGTCATCTTAATCCACTTGAATTAGGGGAAGTCTTCTGTCCTGTCTCCCCAGGGGAGAGATCAGCATTAGTCACCTGCCAGTAGATTCCATAGGAAATATTCCTTATCTCATCGCTAGAGACAAGAATATTATCAGCAAATTCATAAAGACACACACACATGCACAAAACATGTGAAAGGTGTTTTTTTTAAAACGTGTCTATACATGACAACCTGACTTGTCTGTCACACACCACCAAAGCCAGATCTTGCCACTGCCTATTTATAACTTCATATAAACAAGCCCCAGGTGTCCAGGATTCCTGCTGCAAATAGAGGATTTCTATTGACATCACAGAGGAGTTCTGAGGATTAGTTACTTGCTGTCACAACAGTGAAGATGCCAAATACTGAGCACTGGCAGGGGCTTTCTGCAGCTTGACAAAGCAGACAACCCCACAGCACTAAGAAGGCACCTGCCACTGTTCCAGGGCTGCTGCCTTCAACAGGGCCCATAGGAAGGTGGGGAATGTTCAGGTTATTAAGTAGAGGTAGTTTAGCAGAACTATTCTGGTAGTTTTATTGGTGGTGGTGGTGGTTTTTTCTTCTCTCCAAAGGAGGAAAGAAATTTTTGAGTACTACTCAAGGTTGCAGTAGTTTGCAATCTGGCAAGCACAGGGGTCTTGGGCAATACTGTTAAGGATGACTCAGTGATGGTAACGGCAGGTTTTAAATGTGATCAGAAATATCAGCTCAAAAGTAAATATTCTTGAAGCAGCCATTCATTTCTAAAGCACAGAAGCTTTATAGAATACTATACTAGAACACTATACAACACTAACTGTAATATTAATTATTATACTATATAATATTAAGGTACCATATAATATTAATATGCCTTCTACCAGATCTTACATAGCCATTAGGGAGACCAGGACTGGTTAAAGAACTTGAATGGAAATGGTACCCTTTCTGTACAATCCTGCAATACCTCATGTGCTGGTTGACTCTTACCACACAGTTAAGCAGATATAAGTGCTGTAATGCTTTTGCTCCTGGCCCTGGAAAAGCTCCCTCCCCTCCTACAGTTCAACTCCAGGCTTAGGCACCTACAGGTTTGGGAAAGGATGCTCAGGGATGTTGTGGGAAGTATCACAGACCATCTCCCCCGGAGGCAGTGGCTGAGGTGTTCTGCAGATATCTGGCATTAGTATGCAACATGTAAGTTATGGCGGGCAAACCATGCAGCAGAAAACCATCAGAACAGCACCCAAATGTTTAAATCTACTCTTTGTATTTCTGCAGAGACTTGAGATTGGTATCAATAGGAGGTGGTACAGATGAAACCATGCTTTCCATCATATGCAAATACATGGAAATACTTCCAAGCAAGTGACACATCTCCACTCTTCCTTGAAAATTAAGAAAGCAAGAACATGACTTGTACAGCAGTTTGAAGGTGACAAACAGCCAGTGTGTTTTGAGCAGAAAAGAGAACAGTAATTTCGCCATCAAAATGCACATGAAGGTCTTCACTGGTACCATTCTACGTGTTCTCCAATGTCAAATCTTTGTCTATATGAAGCATTCTGAAAGCATGCAGCCTCCTGCATTCTATTTTTTCAGTGGGTTACTAAAATTTTTCAATGACCCATGCTCAGCACAGAAAGAAATGTGTTCTTTAATCAAGCTTTATCTGCATTTTAGAGCATCTAGGCTGCCAATTAAGAAACAGAATTTCCATATGAATACAGCTATGATTTCACTTGTAGCTTAAACTAATTTCAGTGTAGCTTTGCTTTCAAGATCAGTAATTAAGGAATAAATGATTCCCTGCCATATTCAAACACTAGGACAGTGCTTTTCCTCTCACTTACAGGTACCTTCCCTATCTTTCACTTTTAGCAAGCAATCACAAATATGAGCTCTGTCATCTTTGCCAAGGTGTTACCAATTTGTACTACACTCTGTTGTGGATATTGGGTGATGGGAGTAGTGGCAGATTCTTACTTGCAGAATTTTACAAACTACTCTTTAATTGTATCTGAAGCTTTTGGAGGCCTGAAATTCAGCGGCAACATACCATGTTTTGTGCATAATTATTAAAGAAAAATATTAAAAATAAACATGTTAATATGAAAACTGTGTGTAATTACTTAAACTCTTCCTAAAAGAGCCATTTAAGCCAGAAGAGGCAGCCTATATTATTGATTAAAAAAATAAGAATTAAAAATTGCCCCTTAAATTCCAAAAAAATACACTGGTATTCTGCAGTAGAAAAGAATGTATATGAACAACACTAGCTGGAATAATACTACAGGACACTTTATTTGTAAGTTCATAATTAGTTATTAACGGCAACACATCATACAGTATTTCTAGAAAGTTTTTGAAAAATTGTAGATACAATGTCAATATCTAGGCAACTTAATTTTTTTAATGTTAAACTCAGCAATGTAATAGCCTCAACGATTAGAAACTATTTGGTGAGACAAAGCTAAATCTTTAAAATAAAGTACTTTAATGTGACTGCACCTCCAACTAGTGCATTATAATATACTTTAATTAAAAATTCAAAATATCTGCCCTTGTATTTCAGACATCATGCAGTGTAGATGTAGGGACTATCACAAACTGGAAAGTAAACATACTAATGGTAAAAGTTCAAGTGATTCAATGGAATCATTATGTTTTACATACTTTAAATATAAAGAAAACATTTGTACTGTGTCTGTATTGGTTGGTCCCAATGATCAAAGGCATTTGCTTAAAAGAATAGATATGTAAACATGATTTGTCACATTTAAATAAAAAAAATGAAGATTCAGTTTTAAGTTACTTCTGCCCAAAACACACAGTTTGAGCTACTTAAACACTATGAGATCTAACCACATGAGTAATTTTTGGGGGTACCACTATTGCATTTGTTAGCTTCAGGCCAGCCTTTCAAAAATCCACACATGAAACCTATTTAGAAAGATCCAAATATTCTTCATGCTTTTGCAACCTAGGAATTACCATATGCCTGAAACTGGAGCTCTAATTTAGAGCATGGCCCAGAATAAAAAGCAGAATGAAAAAAAAGCCTTGAAATTCTGCAATTGCTTCATATTCAAACAACCATTGTTTTCAGTATTGTTTTTTAAATCAAATCTAAAAACTATTTTTCCCTAAAAAAACCAATCTACTATGCTATGCTAGCAGTTTCTGCATATTTACAAATAATCCCCCCAAAATAGGGGATGATGGGAAAAATTCTGATACATTAAGAAAACTATATAAAACATCGCATTAATAGTTAATGCAATTTACAACAATTTCACTGTGTTTCATCAACAGAAATGCCACTTTAGATCAATGTCTTCATTAATTAAGACTATAGTTGAAATTACACAATGTAAACCAGAGGTAACATGCATCACCTCAGTTTAATTATCCAGTATATTACAAAAAAAACAAACAATGAAAAGAGCATCATGTAGCATAACAGCTTTGTCTGGCTTCCTCTGGAGAGTGTTCTCAGTCTGCCCATAGTTGCACCTAAAAGTCCACCCGTAGAGTCAAAATCATTCTCCTACATTTTAAAAAAACAAGCAAACAAAACAAGGAAAAAAAAGTTACTCTGAGAAAAAAAATACCCTTACAGCTCACTAAGTGTAGTTGTCCCTGTTTCTTCAAAATTTCCAAAACTAAAATTACTTTAGAGGTAAAAATTAATCAGGAGAAACTTTCAGCCATTTATCCAGTGCTATTTTTACCTGAAGCCAAAGCAAAATGTAAGCAAAAAAGGCATTTCTGACTTCCTTATTTTTTGCTTCCTTCTATTCTTGAATACAATTAAATACAGAAGTGCCTTTTTAGTGATACTATACATTGTCTAATTGAAAGCCAAGAGTCATATCTGAAGAATAAAGACCTTAGTTGTGCCTTAAAAGTAATGTATTTGTACATCGATAATTTTGAATAGAAATAATGTTGCCAAATTAGTCACGTTACAGTCAAAAATATGCTGTCAACATTTTAATACAAATGTTCCTACTAAAAGACAGGATGTTTTACATTATTCTTAATCCTGCCCCATATTTAAAGAAAGTTAGTTATTAAATACTTACCATTTCTGATAACATTTTATTCTGGTTTTTAACTTCTGTTCCAATTTCAATGGAAAGCTATTAACAAACAAAAAGTATTAAATATGAGTGATCAGTTATACACAGATTAGAGAACTCAGTCTAAAATACATGACATGACTAGCATTTCCCCAGGTAAAATGTGAAAGCAGTTCCTGATACTTTCCAAAAACAAAATAACATGCACAGTATTTTATCAATAACCCTTAAGGAAGTAAAGATTTTTATTCTGACTGGATGACTCTAAAGAGTCACAGAAGGTACTCAATGCCCCCTTTTCCAGATAATGTCTTACTAGAATTATTGCATGGACTTCCCAAAATTCAAGATCTAGTCAAGTCTGAAGCAGCTATTTCCCATTTCCTAGAACAACTGTTAAAACCAGTGGCACACGGCACAGAGAACCATGAGCACTGGTTTGACTCAGTGTTGCTGCAGTTGACACCTGTAACCTGCTAACACATCTCTTCTGACAAGTTGCTGCTATGCTATAAATGGGATTTTCTTGTATGCTTGTGTAGCCCTTCTCTGTTGTGTGTCACAGAATAACAAGGGCGCCGTGGGACAAGGAGGAAAGCTGCACAAGCCAGGGAGAGTCAGTCCTGAGACAGTGACCAGGGCCAGCAACGGCTCGGTGGAGCAGCCTGATACAGGTCCCAGGTCAAGCCAGAAAATGAAGTCAGGTTAGGGTTGGAATCAGGGAGGTATGAGACCAGGCACACATGGGAGCTGCAACACAGCAGCAATGTCACAAAAGGCAGGAGCCAGCCAGAAGAGCCTTGGCTTAAAGCAGCTCCAGAGTTAAACAGGGGAAAACTGGCACTGAGCTTGATTCTTAGCAGCTTTTCCTCCCTAACAGTTCTTATCAGCACGCTGCCTGACAACAGCCAGCTCAACTCCGAGAATGGAGAGAACCACGTTCCAGGCCCCCATGCTTTGGATTAGCCAAAACCCATTTGTTTTTATATGTCACAGCCTGAATCTCATTATTTCATACTGATGCATTTCAGTCAGGGGTGAAACTGATTTAACACGAGGCTTCTTGGAAGATTATGTGAAGGCTATTCCATATGCCAGGATTATCACATTGCACTAAAAGATGCAACTACAGAAAGAGCTCCTTGGCACATCATGATCTGCACTGTCGACATACACCAATTTTGAAATGTAACATACCAGAGGAGGAGACAAGAAATGAAATTTGATTACAAAGGTCAAAGCTTTTCTTTTTACCCCCTTAACTTGTTCTAAATTCTTATTCTAAACCTGTTTAATTTCTCTTTGAGACTAAACCAATTTTAAGCAACAGTATTAGCAGTAGGACTTTGAATGCATTCAAGCCTAAAAATTCACTGGAATGTATTTTACAAAACTTTAAAGCTTCTAAGAAGAAGAAACCCACACAATTTTAATCTCAGAGCTGTCTTTCAGTTAGACTTGTTTGAAAGAAGTCCTCCATCTCTGAAAGGAATTGGAATAATTAGAACAACAAACTTCAGAGGATATTAGCACGCTATTTCTAAAAGCTGTTTTCACATTATGTATTTTTTGACTGCAACTCCCATTCCCCGCTACCCTGCACTGCTGAGAGAGAGGAAATAGAGAAAATCAGGAGTGAAGCTGAGTCCAGGAAGAAGGGAGGGATAGGGGGAAGGTATTTTAAGATTTTCTCATTACCCTACTAATTTGACTGTCAATAAATTAATTTCCCAAGTCAAGTCTGTTTTGCCCATGACAGTAACTGGTGAGTAATCTCTCCCTGCCCTTATCTTGGCACACAAACCTTTTGTCGTACTGTTTCATTCCTGATCCACCTGAGGAGAGGTGTGACAGAGCAGCTTTGATGGTCACCTGTCACCTAGCCAGGGTTAACACACCACAGTTTTACATTTCTGTTTTAAACTAAGTCTACTGCTTCACTGATTCATATAATTTAATCAATACATGTGACAGTACCACTGTAATTAAATACATACCGATTTAATGGCGCTGACTTTTGTACGCAGACTTTCTGTTAACCTGTCATTCTCTTCTTCATAAACACTGTACCCACTGTTGGTATAGCCATAGTTACCTGCAGCTGCTCCATCACCTGTAAACACAACAGTCAGTAGTTAGACAGGAAACACCACTGGAGCAAGTGCTCTGCATGTTCCTGAGACAGGGACTCAACCTTTTTCCAAATGCATAAGTTACCTTTCCATATGCAAATAAGAGAAATTGAGGAATGGCTGTAGTTTAGTACTACCAAATTTTTTCCCTGATAAGTGTTTTCAGAGATCTATGGAAATCAACTCAGGCATGGAAATGTGAAGGAAGAATTGAGGCCATTACACGTGTTAAATCAAACTGAAAATAGGAGAGTTGAGACCATTCTCTAACAAAGACAAATATCACTTGATCACACATTTAAAGGAGAAACTATACTATGATCCTTACATGAGTTTCTTTACAAACAAGACCTCAGAGCAGAAGCCAGGCCTCTAAGCAGAATATTGCTGTTTCGTCACCACTCTAGAGCCACCACTCTACAGTTCCATTCCTACTCCTCCCTGTGTGTTTTGGGTGATGGAGCTTCAGGACTGCCAGCCAGACAACTGAGTCAGCAGTGTATGTGGGGCAGAACGGAATGAAAGCTGCTCAGCTCCACACGTTTGCTTCTTCCAACCTCTAATAAAGATCTCCTACAGACAGCAGCTGGACAGCAGCATGGGCACAGGAGAATTTAAGTCATGTCCAGTCAAGGCAAAAATCAAGTCTTAGACCTCAAATCTAAGACTTGAAAACAATGAAGAGAGATCAAGACTTAGAAAGGCAAACAGAAAAGAACAACTATAAGCTTTATGATAAAGATCCCACTAGGTTAATTCAACTAACAATACAGTTATAACATTAGTAATTATTTTTAAATATACATAAATAAATATTTTTATGACTAGTCAGAATGGCACACTAAAATTGAATGCCTTTTAAATATACCTTAAAGACTTTGTGTTTGGGTGGACTTTTTACAGAAAAAAGGAGAGAAGAGACACCAAGCACATTCACAACGAGAGCTCCATCTCAAACAGCTCCACTGTGTGCTTCACATACATAATTTTAATATTTTAAAACAGAGCATTACAATGCTATTTTGACAATATAATTCTATACTAATCCATGAAGCCATTCTTTAGATCTAAATAAAGATGATTTTTTAGTTTGTAGTTGTAAATAGTTACTCTGTAAATTAAGCTAATGACAAGACTGAATCACAGGATCACAGAATATTCTGAGTTAGAAGGGACCCACAAGGATCACCAAAGTCCAACTCCCGGCCCTGCCTGTCACCGAAGGACAACCCCAGGAGTCACACCAAGTGCCCGAGAGCATTGTCCGAACACTTTTTGAACTCTGTCAGGTTTGGTGCTGTGACCACTTTCCTGGAGAGCCTGTTACAGTGCCCAACCATCCTCTGGGTGAAAAACCTTTTTCTAATATCCAAGCAAAAACTCTCCTGACACAATTTCAGGCCATTCTGTTGAGTCCCATCACTGATAACCACAGAGATCAGTGTCTGCCTCTCCTCTTCCCCTCATGAGGAAGTTGCAGACTGCGATGAAGTGTATGTTTCTATCACAGTGACTCAAGAAGCCTTTTTTCCCCCACCTAAATTAAAAGTACCAATGCCTAACACAGAAACTGGGCTAAAATTTTATAATTTAAGAGTCAGGGTTGTTCTCACTGTCTGGTTTTACAACTGCATCTAACTACAGTGCTTCTACCAAGTGACACAAAATTTTGAATATGTTCTTAACTTAATATACCCTACAGCTTCATGCCAAAACACCGTAACTGGGATTCTAATATGGACTGTGACAATGCAGATATGAACAAGTACCCCAAAGCTTTTCAACAGGCACAGCTGCTTCTTTTTATGTCATAGGAAGCACAACAAAGAAGCCTGGCTACAACTGTTCATGAGAAGGACAGAAACTTCAGCATGGCAGTTCTGCAGGCTGTCCTGCAACATTGCTCATTGACATGTAATAGGGACATGACCACAACAAAATTGCAGGCTAGGAGAGAGGCACCAGGTAGCTGGTGACACCTGCAGAAGTGCTGGTACCTTCTATTTCCAGCCTATTAAATAAAAAATAGTTCTGAACTGACAGCTGAAATGTCAAGGTAAAACACACGATTTTGCTGCTGCTGGTAACAGACATTTAAGTGTTTCACTTAACCTTCCAGAAGATTTGTTTAAAAAGCAGTTGCAGGATGATCCTTAAGACACTGTTTGCCAAGGACAGCCTCAAAGCAGGCATGCTCTTTCTTCCACACTCCTGGCATAAACATCCATCTCCTCTTCAGAAGCAACACAGTGAGCTGGGTGGCCTCCAGTCCAAGCCCTCTCAGTTCATACCCAAGAGTGAGCTGTCAGTCTGACAAAGGGCAGGGCTGAAGACCTAAGCACTATCAAATGTCCACCTTGTTATGATAAACATCCCAACCCCTCTCTTGATCTACTAAAAAGCATTCACACGACTTGTTTTATCTCATGAAAATACTGTTGCACAACACAAGTCTAAAGTAAATCTTGGATAGTGTCAGGCACAGCTGGTTTAGCCATGTGGCATTTACCAGCCCTAAATACTTTCTAGGAAGAAGCCCCAGAATTCAGTAACACACTTCCGAGGCGTAAATATCTCCTGCGCTTTTCAGTGCTGTCACAGCACCCACGTGGCTGTAGAACATGACGTGGGAGTTCAAAGTTTCCTTATAGTAATCAACATGACTGCTAGTTGAAAAATGAGGCCTAAGTTGCTCAAAACACTCAGCATGTACTCTGCAAAGATTTCTCTATTTGCACCAGATTATATTTGTAATAAATTTATAATAGTTGGGGGTTGCTTTTATTTTCCACCCCAAACCCAGCAAACATAGGTAAGTACTAAACTAAAAAAACAACTCCAAATTTGGAAAGTACTTGACTAAAGAGCAACAAATCAGTCCATCCATGGGAACACGGCTCAAACTATCACATTAGAACAATTAAAAAACATCAGCACAACTAAATGGAGAAACTATTTACAAGAGCGTGTAGTAGCAGGACAAGGGGAATGGGTTCAAACTGAAAGGGAGTATACTTTGATTTAATATTAGGAAGAAAGTCTTTACTGAGAAGGCGATGAGGCATTGGAACAAGTTTCCAGGGAAGTCATGGATGCCCCATTCCTGAAGTGTCCGAGGCCAGGCTGGATGGGGCTCTGAGAACCTGTCCAACTTCTGGTGGAAGGTGTCCCTGCCCACGGCATGAGGGGTGGAACTACACGGTCTTTAAAGTCACTTCCAAACCAAACCCTATGATTCTATGATAAATACAACCCCCAGTGCTGCTCCGTAAAGCCAGCTGGGCCAGAAAGAGAGGCAGAGGCAGGGCTGACGACGTTTCCCCGCCGAAGCTCCCGAGCTCTGCCGCAACCCTGCCCTCAGGGGCCCAGACCCCCTCACTCCTCCCCCGCCCCGACTCCTGCCCGGGGCCGAGCCCTGCCCGTCTGGCGGCCCGGGGCCGCCGCCGCGCTTACCCAGCCCCGCGCGCCTCATGGCTGTGCCCTCAGCTGCCGCGGGAGGAGCGCGAGGAGGAGGAGAAGGAGGAGAAGGAGGATGAGGAGGAAGAAGAGGAAGAAGAGGAGGTAATGATGAGCGCCGCAGGGACACGGCGGGACTCCGCGCGGCTGCCGCCGACCATTCACCCGCGAGAGCCACGACAGCGCTCGGCGCGCGGGGCCCGCTGGGTGCGCGGCCGGGCCGCGCGGGGGCTGCTGGGGGCTGTAGTCCCGTGCCGAGGGCCGTAACACACTGTAAAAAAAAAATTAAAATTCCTTGCTGAATGGAGCTTTTCATTTCTTCCCCCCCCCCATTTATTTAGAAGTAACAGGCATGCTACTGCAGCATACAGCAAGTCGGACTGGAAACACGAAAATATCATTATTATTGGATCTTCAGTTCAGTCTGAACGATTTAAATTTCGATTGCAAAGATAATTTCTCCTTCATTTTTTAACCCCTTGCAATACTTTAGCAGAAATGGGGTTTGTCTGCTTCTATGAAATATGTGACACACTCTATACGAGTGAATTGTATTCATTTGCCTGGATGATACCGGAAGGATTTACCCAATGTAAAGAAAACAACACAATGGAGTCCATTCAGAGTTTGTTGTTTCAGCTGTGGTGCCCACTGGACTAAAGAAGCTGCACTGGCTTTTCCTATCACAACCTGCTGCCTTATCATTAATTGCTTTGGCATTTGTGTTCTAGTAGGAACCAGGACACTCAGTATTGGACCAGCACCCACTTGTATTGTACAAGGTATATAAACACAGACCACAGCTCCTTCTTCAATGAGCTTGCAGTACAGCAAGAGTCTTCACCTAGGTGGGCAGGGTTGTAGAAGGAAGAATAAAATAATTCTGGTCAATAAGAAGGCGTGTGGCATCCTGCTGATATCCTGCTGACATCCTGTGTAATTGCTGTAATACAGCCCAAGTATCTTTTTTGCAGTGCACAAACCCATAAATACTTACAGCATTTCTTTTCTCTCCATTTTCCGTCAATTTTCAAAGTGAAATTGAGACCTTAGTCTTGTATCTACCCAACTTCAAGACTGACACTGAGAAACTGCTCATGTGTGCTCAGTCACCTCTGGATGCCTACGTCTCAAACAACACTCAAAGAGAAAAGCTAGTTAATGTAGAAAATGGCCCTTTATTTAATTTTTGATAATTTAAACAGTTTATCCAAAATTTCAACTATGGCATTATTTGCACTTTCAAAGCAGAAAAGAAGACCAAGAAGAAATGAGCTGCAGAGCTGTCACCTTTACTGCTCACTGTGAAGCTAATCTCCACAGGATTTTGTCTAGAACTCAGCAATTCTTACAGGAATTTGCAAGCTGCCATCATTGATAACCTGAGACTTGATTTACATCAGTTAAGGGAAACAAATCAGTTGTTTTAAGGAAAGGAAAAGTGCTATCACCAGATTAAAGCTCAAAGCCCTTTGAGCTAAAACAATTTGATGTTCACAGATGGGCCCATTTCTTACCTTACCAGGGCAAAGAGGTCTCTTAAAGGATCACATGCTTAAAGCAACAAAATTTAGATGTTGCAAAATTTACAGAAAATTAACAGATTCTGAGAAAAACTTCTTCCTGAGTGCTTCAGATTTGAACTAGGGCTCTATTAGGAGTAACATCCTCATCATCACAGTTTTTAGAGAAGAGCTATTGTGACAGTCTATGCAACAATTAAGCAATCAGAGAGTAAAACTGAAGCTTCAGGAGGCAGTGGGAAAATGTCTGTTAGAAACAGCTGGCATGAGTCTCTCATTGTCAGGTAAAATTTTGTTTACATTTTTGTCTTCATACACCATCCAAGAATATTATTGCATTTGGTGGCATTGCTATATGAAAAGATTTGTCTTTACAGTATTTGCATATTCTATGTCACCCTTCTTTTTTCTGCACATGACTCATCTTCCATTTTTCAGTAAATATGGTTTTATACATAACTAGGTAAAATGTACATCTCCCCACAAGGATTGTAGTTATAGTTCATGTTAAGGGGCTCATTTTTCATTTTTGCTTACATTTTCTGAAAAATAAAATCCCAGTTAACCACTTGTAAGGTGTTCACAACTCATAGTGTTTAGATATATAATCTCCTTATGATTTTCTCAAATAACATCTTGAGTCTATATGCAATTTGTGAACAGCATATTTAATTCTACAGCTTCTTACAGGAAAGCGTGGAAAAGATACTGACATGATTAATGTTTCAAATCCATTTTAATCATATTGAATTTATGATTTTTTCATGCACTGAAAGAACCTCATAGAAAAGTTAATTCTATAGATCTCCTGGCATTACAATAAGGAAATTGCAATTCCATCTCAGTGCAGAGACTGTACATAGAGGTCAACTGGGTGTCATTAATATTCACTATGTTTATGTTATATTTCCATTGATCGGCTTGTATTCATATTAACTATTTCACAGAGTGAGCCTGTGGAGAAAATACCATTTTTCTGCTGAGGTTATTAACTGTACTCCTGTTGGCTTTCTGGCCTGTGTGCACACAGAGGTGTGCCCTGAACTCCTCGGCTGTGCAAACCAGCTGTGCATGGTTAGATAGCAGGTGTGGCTGCAGCTGTGCCGTAGCATCTGCAGTTCTTCCTGCCAGGAAGCCTAAACGAGTAGCCAGCAAGTGGTTTTAAGATGACTGATTCATCAATGTTTTGTTTACCAGTGACAACATATAGGAAGAAAAAACACGTTAAAAAAAAAGAGTAAAGATGTGTGCAGCCTGCAAGCTTACCTGTGTTGTCAATGCTTTTACAATCTTTTAATAGAAGCCTACTACAGGTGTGTCATTGTCAGAGACCCTGCTGAGGAAATGTGTATGTCAGTCTCCTTTCCCCAAAATATTAATGAACAATTACGACAATTTAAAAAACAAAGAAAGATGTCCTTTATAAAATACATGTTCCACATGCCCTACCAACTATCCTATCATTGCTACTACATTTTGGTTCTCTTTACTGACTCAAATTAAACTAGATGAATACATTTACATGGCAAACAGTCCATATATTATAGGATTACTTCATGTTTCTACTGCTAAAGTGATAAAAAGGAAAAAAAACCCACAGGGAAGCTGATTCAAAGATCCTGTAAAATCAATCTTCCAATAACATCTGAAAACCCATGACTCTTTTAACATGATATAATAATGAAATTATTTTCATCAAACTATTAAATAAGTAATCAGAATGCCAATGCTCTTACATGTTTGATAAACAGGTTTTACAGTCTTCATGATCAACTTGCTACTTCCAACAACTATAAATTGTGAAAACAGCCTAACTAGTCACAGGAATTATTAGCAAGTTAAAAAGCTGATATTGCATGATATTATGTTTAGTATGAAATATTTCAATCACTGTTTTGTTAAGCAGTAAGCTTCAATTATTAAAAAAACCCACTTGCTAATTAAATCTTGATCCATTGTGCAATTAAGTAACAGCTGACAAGACATTTCCAAACAAAACGAAAACATTAACCACACAGAAGCAGCACTAGATAGCAGACTATTTTTAATTAGCATTCAGTATCTTCAAAAAGAGTAATGTCAGCATCTTTCATAAGTATCCTTGTCACATAATATGCTGGTTTTTTCTATGGCTATTTAGCAAATGAGAGCCTTCAAAATGCTTCTATTCCAAAAAACTCAGTCAAATCACGCAGAAGTTTGCTCCCACATTCTTAAACTGACAAAACTGATAGTGGGATTAGGACATCATCAGCCTTGTGCTTCCTGATTGTATTCTCCAAATAATACCATCAAGAAAACCAGATGCTGTGTAAAACCATACCTTCTGTAAGACTTTAAATGGCTGAAGGAGACTGCTGCTCATTGCCACCCAGATTGTCAAGCAGAGAATTAACCATCCAAGTCACCAGAGGAATAGTGTGTGCTGTTGTCATTCAAATTCTTTAATGATGAGACCTGATGTAAATCAGTGCAAGTACCAACAAAGCTGTTGGTATCACCCATCCTGATGATTCAAAACTTTATTAATACTGTCAAAGAGAACCATGGCTGTTTCTGGTCTTAATGCAGTTCCATCACAGATGGCTATTTCTTTCTGGGATAAGGTTTGGACTCATTTTGTCTCATTGTATATTCCAACTATGCTCTTTTTTTTTTTTTAATGATGTTCTTTTAATAAAACTGTTATCAAATATCTGTCAAAATAGCCTTTTATGTTTTTAGAAGATAAGGAAGAAAATATCTACCTAGACAAGATTCCAGGAATTCCCATAGTCTTTGATAAAACCATGTTGCTAGGAATCAGAGGAGCTTCCTTGAACATATGCAATCATATTCATCCCTGCCTAGTTATCCTAGGCCTTTCCATACACAGGTTCAAAGGATCATTAACACTTTGTAGCTATAAAGCTATTCCTATCTCATCATTCTGCATATGTGTATGATTACAGGTTGAAAAGTCACATAAATCCATCATAAGATTTTACAACTCAGTAAATATGCTTAGAGCAAAATTTCCAGTGTGTTTTTATACAAAGCTGTAGCTGTAACACATTCCACACTATTTTCTTTTTCCTGATTTCAGTATCATCTCCATTTTACAGTCACAGTAGAGGTTATCCTGAGGGAGACCTCAGGAAGCTTGGTTCCTCAGACACACATCAGCAGTGAATAACACCTGGGGCAAAGAGAAACTGCATCTGTAGGTGCATCTGCAGAAAGTAAGTCTTTTTCACTTTTACAACACTTTTAAATTTTGTTAACAGTGAAGACATCTTTCTCCTCATTTTATATAAATTATATTAGGGAAGTATTGAGCTTTATATTAGTGCATGATCAATATAATTTAAGTATAATTATTATTTACTTGTTATTGCAAGATACTGTGATTATACTTACACTCTCCTCTAGTTATCTTTTAGTATCATAAGCTGCTCTGTCTCCTGTTTAATTCTGCAAGGAACACACCAGAAATCTCTGCTGTATTTTTATAAATTTCTTGTCAGTGCTGTTAAATTACATCGAAATAGAGAAGGAAGGTTGTGGACACAACTGCCGGTCTCCCTCGTGAATTTCATTACATAGGGCTAGAATAAAAATTTACTGAAGTCATGGAAAATTTTTGCATTGACTTTGGATCAGGCTGTAAAGTTTTATTAAAAAACCGCCTCTGCTGATTCTTTGTCTTCCAAGTAGTGTATGCTGTGTAATCTATGAATAATTCGAGTCATGATTTCTTTCTCTAATATTAAGGTACCATTTCTGATGTCAGCTTTGACTGGGTAATAATACCAGCTGAGTGAGTGATAAGAATTCAGAGCCATTGCAGCAGTCTGAGCATTAATAACTGTAATGTCTAAAGAGGAGGACTAATACATTTAAAATAAAAAGTGGAAGTCAAAGTAATTTTTCATTTCAGTAGAACAAATGTATGGGATGAGTGGAGCACACAGTCCCAATGCTTCATAAGATGCAATTAAATACTAGTTTGATGATTTGTGTTATGTTTATTTTGACCTTTCAGATATGTGGGAAAGGCTTTCACCAGTCAAAGCAGAGAATTCAATAAAAACAGAGACTTTGAGCACAATGATTTTCGGTGCTATTTTGCAAAGCTGTACCTAGGCAGAGCACTTTCCTACAGAACATTTCTCAAGACAAATGGAGCAGACATCATCCTTGTTTCTTTGTCCACCAAGGCAAAACTGAGAATGTGAATCAAGATTCCTGGATGTTGGAGCTAGCTTTGTTTACTTCTGTGCTTGGCCAGTGAAGAATTACTTAAAAGGAAAAAACCAAACCATCACATACTCCCTTAATTCTCTTTAGCTTTCTCACAAGTGAACAAATAATGCACAAAACAATCTCTTTGATGACTAATTAGAGAAGTTAATGCCTGAACATAAATCTGCAAAAGCTCTTGCAAGCCTGTTGTTTTCTAGAAAGACCATTACAAGCAAATTATCCATCCAAAGCACCTTTGTAAAGATAATTTTCTTAGTCTGTTGCACAGACCGCAGCAGCTGGGTTAGTTACCTATGCTGGACAGAGCACAGTGCTAACGGGATGATGTGACTTCGTGTTCTGTGGTGGCTCACTCAGAGTTTACTTGTGTGCTTCTGCATAGCTCTACACTGTGCCACAAGAATACATATTTGATTTCTGTATTTGTATTATTTGCCAGATGCAGTGTAGCAAATGGGAAGAAAGTGTAACATTGTTCTCCACAAAGATGAATCAATGCACTTCTAAGAAAAAGCTATTTTAACTTACTGAAAATCTGAGCATATTATCCAGCTTTTAATGAAATTAATAACTAAATTACATCAACTTTTATGGAATGGAATCAAAGACTGAAGTAATTATAATGTAGAAAGAATCATTATGTTTCAGAATTAAAAATCAGAGGTTGTCTTCATAGTTTACTGTAAATGTAGCTAAAATCAAACTTGGGTTATATTTTATGCTACACCATGAAGAAAGATTCCATCTCCTGCAGCCCATTCACCCACAGAAGTTATCTTTGCTTGAAAATAACATGAAAAGTCATTGTCACTTGTATGGTCTAAAAGAACATGATATATGAGTTAGAATTAAATGACAGTCTACTCATTTATGCCACCACACAAAAAACTTCTACTGCATGAACACAAGCTGTACTCAGAAACGCATAATTGGACAAAAACCACAATCCTCTGTCCCTTTAGGGATCATGTTAGGCAAAAGGTCTGGAGATAGAGTTAAAGGTTTCTATCCCATTTAATTCCAGTTCAAGGGTGCCACACCTGCATCCTGTTGTGGCTTCCTGGATGGCTTCAGGTCCACCAGCCCGTATGCAGTGGTGGGTTGCTCCTTGGTTCGAGGCAAGGTCCACCAGCTGGTGCTTTGTTGTGGATTGGGTCCCGGCTTACAGCTCAAAGTCTGCTGGTCTTTTACCACTGAGTGCCGGCCTCGACCTGCTGGAACTCCGTTCCCTGCTGTTTGGCTTGTGACAAATGAAGCAGCTCTCCTAAACACTTTTTTCTTCCCCTTTATGCTTTGCTAAGGAGGCCTTATTCAGTTTGTCCACCCTTGACAACACCCTTTTATATCCCTGTTGCTCAGATAACAGCCATTCCTTGAATAATCTGTAGTTCTACATAGCTGAGTAAAGACGGGTTGGTATTTTTTGAATACTTTTACCCAGTAAATCCAACTATTTAACTGAACCCTCTTATCCAAATCTCTTCCCTGAAAACCTGAATGAGGAGAAAGGGTGAGGTTGTTGGTTGCTAGAGAATAGCTTTTCATGGAAGGGTTCAGGAAGGATGGAGAGGACTCTGTGCACAACAAGCTCTAGTCAGAGCAATGCTTCGGAGTTGAATCCGTATGCTAAGTACTTATACCTCTGTTGGAAATTAATGAAGTTAAAGTACAAATGTTAGTTTACAATGGCAATGCTGAATGTCATATACTCCACTGATGTAAAAAAAAATGTAGACAGCATATCTGAATTTCATATTCATGAATCTTCATTCGTAAAGACAATTTTTCTTTAAACAAGATTACTAGGATAACCTCATTTATTAAAAATAAAACTGTTTTTCAATATGACTGTCTTTTAAGTTATGTTTTCCATATATATATATAAAATCTATGCTTTAGGAATTACTAAATGAAGTGTTCTAGTGCCCCAGTCAGCATCCCTATTTCCTGACAGGATATGTGGTCATGAATCTGGTTTCAAAAGTTCCTCTGATGGCTTTCTGCTCAGTGGTGTCAGTGATACAAACCTTAGACCACATCCCTCTTTCATAGATCAGTATTGACCACAGCAAAGGTAGGGCTGATTCTGGCCACATGGTTATGTTTTACAAAATGCAATTTTCTGTATCTTGACAAATTGTGATCAACTACAATGTGACTGGCTGTATATTAACCATAGAATATCCTGAGTTGCAAGAGTCTGACAAGAATCATCAAATCCTACTCCCATCCTTGCACAGGACAGACCCAAGAATCACACCATGTGCTTAAGAACATTGTCCAAATGCATTGTCCAAATTGCTTCAGGCTTTTTTCAGAGACTGCAGTTCTTATGAAATTAATAACAGAAAAATGCCTGGAAAGGACAGCAAAGCCAGACAGCAAAGAAAGGCAGGTCTGAGGCACCTGACTCTTGTGCCTGGCATTTGCTGGGCACATACAGGTCAGCTCATCCTGTCAAATCTCAGACTGGAGGCACTGGAGCCACTGCTGGTGTGCAGTTGATTTGATGTGGGTCTAACATATGCAGCAGGTGCCATGTGTGTGCAAGTTCAACATGCCTCTGCACATGGCACTGAATCCACCATTCTCGGATGTGACTCATGGTCTTTATTAATCACAGGAAACACAAAATATCCTGGGCCAAGCTTCAGATAAAAGTCTTGGTGGCCTGCCAGGAGAGCAGGTCTGCCTCTAATTCTAGGTTTGTTCCTCCTAACGTGGTGGTAGATGAGAAGTGGGATTCAGTGTGTGCTCACATGCCACTGCCTGGAGAAGAGGCAGTATTTCTTCATCTCTCCTGCAGTACACAGTGCAGATGCCAGCTCAGAAAGTGTCCCTAGAAAGTGATATGCAGGATGGAAAGGGAGGATGATTGGATTCTAAACTTGGAAAATAAATTCTGGGATGCAGTCAAATATGTGACACCTCTGGCCCTCTTTTTCCCTATCACTTAAACGTTAATTCTTGACAAGGATGTTAAGAGGCTTATTTAATCATTTTTACTAATATGTTCTAGTGCCTTGAAATGTGGCTTAGGAAAGAAAAGTATTATTCATAGTCAGTAGAAGAATAATGTCCACTATTTGCATTACACTAGAAACAAATGGCCTGATCCATCATGTAGATTATACAAGGAGACATGATTCCTCCCTCAGAGTCAGTGGGAGAGGAGTGATCATTTTTTGCATTATAATAGAGTCAGATGATATGGTTCATCTTGTAGGTTTTATAGAAAGGCACGGCAGCTCTCCCAGATGTCTTATAAGTCTTATGGCTCCTGTAGAATGTTATGTTACTGTGAGCATTAAGTTTATGCCACATTTTAGCAACAAGTAAGCCATTTGAAGGAAAAATAAATAGAAATGCAAACTTAAAAGATATATGAATAAAACATAGTATATAAAATATATTAATATATGTAAGTCTTTATAATAAAGTAGAAAAGCTGTTTGTTAGAAATAATGTACATTCGATAAAAGAAGCTAAATTATTTGTTTTGCTGTCGCTGCACTGGAATTTCTAGTATTAAGAAAAAAAATATAGAATGTGCAGATGAGTTTGCAAAATCACATTCATTCATATCACCAAACAGCTATATAAAAAGATCTTTCATATGAGGCTGTTCAAGGTCATGTTTTATTATGGAATAGATACAAATTACATGGCTGGTAATGAGAATCTATTCTGGGAATCACATAATTTATGGAGCAAAACTTCATTTTAGGATTCATAAAGAAATATTTTATAACTATCGGCCTTTCACAGATTCATAATAAGAATTTTTTTTTAATTTAGAAAAAGTTAAAAGTAGGCAGATTTGCTCTATTGTATACTATCAATTGATTTTGTCAAAGCTTTCTCCTGACCTTCTCTGCACTCCCCACCCAGTAATTGTCACAAACAGGAAATTCTTCTTTCCCGTATAACACTGCCAGCTGGGAGGGAAGCAGCCAGCAGCATTCAGAGGGATCCCTACACCTTGATGTGCTCACAGGTACAGGGGTTTCTACAGGTGGAGAACTGAAGACAGAAGACCTGCACATTTCTCTGCCGTTTCAGGTTGCACTTCTTCAGCATCAGCCCGGAAGATTCACACCTGCTGCTGCAGCTGCTCAGGTGCTCATGGTGAGGGGGCTGGGATGAGCTCCCCTGTTGTCTCTGTGTCTTAGTTTGAAAGGCAGATATCTGCCAAGGCAAAGCAGGAACCCTCCCAGAGTAGAAGGAATCTCCCCCTCCCCTCAATTATTGTAGTTTTGAAAATTATCAGGCTTTTGAGATCAAATATGGGTAAAGGAATAACAGTTTTTACTGAAATATATGGACAGATAGATATAACCCAACAGAACAAGCAGCAACACTACAACAACAAACACCAGTACCAGACTCCCCGCCTGTCACCCCATTTCCCCTGTGGTGCAGCTCTGGCCACACCCAGGCAGGGGCGCTGGTGAGGCAGGGGAGGCAGGGAGGCTGCAGTCCGGGTGAGCCGTGGGTGCAGTGCAGTGCAGTGCACTGGGAGTGGTGGTTGTAGTCCAGTGGAGGTGGGGGTTGCAGCCAGCTGAGAGGGGTGGTCCTTTGCAGCTCCTGGAATCGGTGCTGGAGAGTGTGTGCCAGGGTCCAGGCAGGCTTCATTATGTTCCGGCAGGAATGTCCATGTCCCTCCCCCAGGGCGGAGCATTTCCCAATGGAATGATGAGATAAGATAGTTTGGGAGGTTCTGGGCGGTTGGGTCATTGCAGCTGCCCATTGTCCATGCTGGCCCATTAACAGAGACGGCCTCCTCAGGATGGGTGTGATTATTGGTGGTGCTTTCAGGGGGAAGCTCTCCCAGCTGTGTCTTTTGTGAAGCCAAAAGAGACCCCACCTCACCACAGGATTCCCCTTATCTTATCTAACCCCAGCTTGCAGTCCCAGGGGCCAAACATGCACTGGGCAGTTGTTGCAAAAGACCTGTCCTTAACAGCTCATCAGGGCTGATGCAGATGGGGGAGAATACGTTGTTTTACTACATCCCCACAACCCAGGACACTGCTTTTGGCCAAGTCAGGCAGCAGCCTCGGTGCTGATCCCGAGAGAAACAAGGGGCAGTGAGAGAAGGAAGGGGCAAGAGGGGGACCTTGAGAGCTGCCTGAGGAGTAGTCAACTTCAAGCTTTCCTGTGAGCAATGAAGGCAATGAAATAATTCTCTTCTGGTTTTTCTGTGTAGCCTAAAAAGCTTAAGAACTTGCAAAACACCTTTCCCTCCACTGGTGTTTTGTTAGGGTTTTATTCACTAGTCAGGTATTTTCAGGATACTTGTGGGAATTTAACATCATTAAGGCCATAAGCCTTTTCAATTCAATAGTAATTAGCTAGTGCTTTTGTTCAAATGGATTCAGGGTCTTGGACATAGATATCCTCCTAGTAGCTGGGCAAGATTCCTCTCCTGTTTTTGTGAGGGGGAAGAAGGGAGAGAGACCTCTTTAGATTGGAAGAAAATATGTGAAGAGGCAGAGATTATTTAAAGTCTTGTGCATGGTCAGTACAATTTCAAAAGCAAGGAGCTTATGCTGTGTAGTAGATGTCTTAAGGGAGCTGAGATATTCAACTGTCCCTACTTGGCAGAATTCTCAAAAGATCCTTGAATCCTTGCTGGACACTCATACAGAAGACATGTGAATATTGTAGGCAACTGAAAATGACAGTATGTTCCTTTGTGGGTGACTGTTTCTAAGAGCTTAATTAGATTAATTTTTATATCTTAACTTTGATGTTCTTCTGTGAACTGTGTTGTACAAAACTGATAAATACAAAGTTCACATAAGGATAATATCAAGAATATCTTATGTGAACTTTGAAAGTGATTCCAGCCACGGCTTTTTAAATAGTCCAACTCTCTGTCTTCAGTCTTTTAAGGGCTTATTTTTTGTAAAACTCTGGAGAATATTATTTTGAAGTAAAATAAAACTGTTTTTATATACTGTGAACAATCAGCAAAACAATTAAACCTCTTTCTGGGAGACCATAATGCACTGACAGTTAAGATTTTATTTAATGGAATACTGTTGAGGATTTTAAATTATGTTTAATGAATTTGAAAAGATTATTTTCTTTCCACAGCTGAATTATTAGTAGGTTTGTACTGAGTTGCAGGATATCATTATTATTTTTACAACAGTAATGCCTTTCTAACCTCAATTAGCAGGAGATCAGAAGCCATGCTCTGAATATTTCACTGAAATGCTGTTGTCAACTATGTAAATGACTTTATAAATATGTCCTGAAAATGGAAATAGTATATGCAAATTAACCTGAACCACAATGTACAAGATTGGAAGTATAAGAAATAACTCAGTGGTGTTGGGAAGCATCACTGGATTCCCCCTGAAGGGAAAAGCATCATTTGGAGAATTAGCTGAGTTCCACCAGAGGGAGGAAGGGATTGCTAGCATTTTCAGGACTGCCAGGGTAGGAGAAGGACATCTCTCCTGCTCACCCCCTTCCTTGGTATTTTTTTCATTCTCAGTGTTTCCTCTCATGTAAAAAGAATCATAATTTTAAATATATCCTCACCAGCTGGAAAAATCCTAATACAAATGGAAATAGATTTAAAATTAAGACATTAATATTTCACACTCATTAATGGTAGCTGGCTCTTATAAAGGTTTGGAAAGAAATATAAAAATAATTGAAACCATTCACTTTGAATTATTTGAAAGCTTTATATAAATCTTTTTCCTTCCTTCACAAGTGCTGAATATTTGCTAATATTTGGTATCTTATCATTACATTAAAGACTTATCATGAGCACCTGCTCTGAATTTGCTTTAGGCATCGATTATTAATGTCTCACATACTGTCACGTGAAACATTATTACCTGATGTCTTTCAGCAGGTTTCATTCAGGAAAATCTGCAATTGCTGCTCCTTGGACAGTTTTTATTTTGACTGTGTTTGTACAACTCAGTTGGAATTTCTGAAGTATCTGGCTTCTGAAGTATCATTATTGATCTTAAAGAGCACAGAATTTTGATCCTGAAATGAAAACAAATAGCTGAAAGAGGATCCAAAAAAGGACCAGAAAATTGTCTGATGTGAAACAAATTTAGGTGTTAGGTTTTAGCTTGTACATATGTAATAGTATAGATAAAAAGATAAACATTCCTCAGTTCTAACAGACGTATTTTCCTCCTGTGGGGAATAGTGACCCTGTCCTAGATGATTTCTTGAGAGACTTACTGATTTTTTTTAATTACTGATTCAAAATAAGCTGATAACATTTTGTTAAATGAATCATAGTTTCTATCAAGATAAATAAAAATAGAAAACTATAGCTATTGTAGAAACTGACAATTACAGTGGCCACGTTAGGCCAGTACCACTTAATAATTATTTGGCAAAATATGTTTATCTTCTAACTTTATTGTTTGTATTTTAAAGAAGTTGTTAGTTCACTGTTAAAATATGTCATGTCATATCTTCAACATGAAGATTTCTCAGATAAACTGAGATACTGCACCAAGTACTACAGTTTATTTGTAATGTTAAATTTCCCTAAGCGTCAAAAATTGGAAGGGAGCTCTGGAGGTCAACTGGTCCAACCCCACGCTCAAGCAGAGTCACAGCCAGCAGGCTGCCAGGACAATGTCTAGAAGGCTTTTGAGTATCTCCAAGGGTGGGGATTGTGTATCTAAGGGTCTCTTAATGACCCTTAAGAACACTTTGAAACAGGCTTAGCGTTTTTGAGAAAGCCTGAAGAGCACTTTTGACTGCTTCAGAGCTGTGAAATACACAGTGATGACACTGCTCACTACACAGAGGTGTTACCTGAGAGTCTGGGTTGAGGTTCCTGAACACACTGGAATGATTCAGGTATGTCTTAAGTTTAATATTTGCCTTCTACTGTGTTTCGTGTTTCACTGGGAGAAATCTGCTGAGGAATTTCATGAGCAGTTATGGGTTTTTATGAGTTTTCAATATTTCCAGTCTGGCCTCTTTATCAAACACACAACAGTTTGCTGGCAGCATTTACTGCTTCATTGCAAACATTCACTTATCACTTGGTTTCTGCTGGATGTTTTCTCTATTTTTTACAAAATGCTTAATCTGAGATACCAAACAGTTTTCTTAGTACTGAGTATGTGTTAGTCAATATGGCAACAAATAAAAAGCTTGCACACACCTATTACACCAACAAATCTGCAAATCAAAAACTTATTTAACAGCAAATTCTTATAGCATCAAGAAATAACACTGACTGTAGGGCAGAGGATTTCTTCAAATAAATAGCCCTTGATATAGAATGCTATTGTATGTAGTTTGTTCTATTTTATGCTTTTCTTAAACTATGTCGGTTGGATTTGTCATTTAATAATGACACATTAATGTGGGAAATCAGACTGTTAGGCTGTTCATTTCTTATACAGCACAGAATTAGAGCACCTTTTCTTTCAGTTGACAGATTTGGACCTTTTATGCTGTGTGTACAGTATTCTAGCAGGGATGTGTCTCTTACATCTCACATAAACAATAGTTTAATTGCCATTTGCTAATTCACAAAGATCCATGGATCACAAAGACCCCCTTGGCAGTGGAAGTGTTAGAAGTGAAAAACTTGCTGAAAACGTACAGTCACACTTTTTCCCATGCCTTCTATGAAATAAACAGACAGAACTGATGCAGTACCCCAGTCCAAAAAGATGAGGTGGAGCCTCCTGTGGATGTGTTGGCACTGACCATCTAATCCCACTCAGTAAGAGCTTTGTTCTCAGTAAATTGAGTATGAGGGTCTTTGAATTTGCACAGGTGTAATGCTGTGCCCTCTTGCTGTCATGCACCATTAGAAAGTGACAGCCGAGTGCAGCAGAATGACTCACAAAAAGTAGAAGGTAGCAATACTGGACCCAGCAGCAGCAATGCGAGTGCAACAACAACTGCACAGGAACTGCAAAGGAGGCTCTGGGAGCAATTTCTGTGCACAGAAAAATAGGGTTGCTTGCATTCCCACATCTCTGACCTATACATTCAAGCAGTATGCAAGCCAACATATGCATGGCTGTGTCCAGCAAGTTGGAAGTATTTCTGACACTCTTGTCAGGTCATTCACAACAAAGTCATGGATATATTTGAGTTTTGCAATTACATTTAAAATGAGGGAAAAAACCCAAACTGGTACTTGCATAAGTAATAATTAGATTTTATTATTAATATTCTGAAGTAGTTTTATAAAAGATTAAGAGAGAATTAACAAAGACTATGAGAAATCTCTTTCTGGTCAATATTCCATAAGGAAAAGGTAACAATAATTGTTTTTATAAAAACAAGAACCTCAAAGATTATATATTTGCCTATGGACAACTGTGAGTGTGGAACTACAAATGTACTATGAAGTCGTAATAAACTACAGACAGAAGTAATTATAAACCTAGATTGGAGTAGCCTAGACAGAGGAATGAAAGTTTACCTTTTCTTCTATACTGAATAAAGATTTTTTTACTGCTACTTGATCAAAAAGGAAATACATTGTTTCTCTGTTAATATTTAATATCTCACTATTGTATATATCCGAGACATGCATAGATGTGTTGTTAGAGTCAGCTCAGCATTGGGGTTTGTGTTCATTTACACTGTGTGGTTTTTCAGTGTCTGTACCATGTTTGTCCAGTAGATTCAGGAATCAGAGCTGATTTATTATTTGTATCTGCTTAAGGCCCAGGCTGCAAATCTCTCTCTTACAGAACTGTTGCAGTATGCTTCTTGGTGTCAGTCTTCCACATGCAAGGGCAATTAATCTGTACTGAAACAATCTCAGAACATAATGAAGAACATAGAAGAACATATGTATTTCATATATATGTATCTAAATAAGGGTTTAGGAATTATTTTGTCAGAAAGGCCACTGCTTTTCTCAACAGTAAATGTAAATTATATCTTGTTTCTCTAGGGTTCACCACTCTTGAGGCCCTTTTCAAATATTTTATAAAGTGTTAAATGTCTGTTCAGAGTGATCATCAAGTTTACTGCACACAGGATTGCTTGTGTATTATCACACATTAAAATAAGTGTCCAAGACTTCAGATGCTTGGAATGCTGGAGCTGCTATGGGGTGAATTGGTTCCTCTTCAGTACTTACATAGGGCAGGTTGCAGCTGTGTCTGGATCATCTTGCAGTCCTAACGTTTTCATTCACAGTGTGTGAATAATGAAAGAAACTCTGGTATGTCTGCATTGTGGGTGAAAAATAAAAGATTTAGAGTTTAATTAGGAATATTTTTTTTAAAAGTATATTTATCTCTGAAAACAGGCTTTAGGCAATATTTTGCTTTCAAATCTCAAACTGCAATCTCAAGAACCTCTCCACAGCTTCTGTCTCATAATGCACGTATTTAAATTCATAAACCCCTCAGTCCTTTAGACTCTTAAGTCCTTCTACTTAAGCCCAGAAGCATTTCTGCTTGGACAAGGCTGACCTGCTCAGCAGTTTTCAATTTAGAGACCAGATACATAAGACTTTTGGTGACTAGCAGCCAATACCCTGTTGATTGCTGTATAGAATGCTTAATCACATCACTCATACTTTTTATAGCAAATCTAATTTAATTTTTTTTTTTTCCTCTCCTTTTTATGTTTTTATCCTTGGAATGATTTCTGGAGATGTTTACCAGTAAGTGTGATTTTTTAAATGAAATATCATTCCTTCCTCAGTAGCTTGAAAATTTTAGCTAATATATATCACAAAAACATTCTTTCCTCCCAGTTTTTTCTTAGCAATTCTTGCTGATATTTACAAAGTTTTTGTTCATGGACTACAGGTATCATTTTTAGTATTCTGACTTTTAATAAGCTGAATAAAAAATTGGGAGTGATCATTGTGGAGACAGCAGATTTCAGTTATGAGTAAGTGAGTTGCTGGAAGGGTGAAATCTTAGTCACAGTGAAGAAGTCCTCTAGATGTCTTCGTTCCAGTTTGGGGTATATACCAACGACTCACTGTGATAAAAAATTGGACTGTCTTGAATGTCTACAGGCATGGGAGCGCCATGGTGCCGTCTGCTGGCTAGCTGGTGACCACAAGCACCAGGCAGCTGCCCGCATGGGGGGGGGAGATGGAGGCTGTCGCGGCGCAGGAGGGCAGGTGAAACTCCAGCCTGGGTTTGCCTCGCCCACCGATGGAAAAGGTGCGCGGAGGAGGCAGGAACAAGGTGGAGGGGGGTCTCTGTAAAAAGGAGCAGGTTTAATGGAGATCTAAAAATGGGTGTGAAGAACTGAAGAACTGATTTTACATCGGGTTTTATACCCCTACAGAATGGGAGGGGAAAGCACCAGGGTCCAATGGGGTGAAGGTCCAGGGGCGGAGATAAGGTGGGGTGACATGGGGAGAACCAATTGGGGGAGGAGAGGGGAGGAGAAAGGGAACCAGAGCCAATGGNGGAGAGGGGAGGAGAAAGGGAGCCAGAGCCAGTGGGACGTCGAGGGAGAAGGGACTTTCCAGGGAACTTTCCAGGGAACTTTCCAGAACCGGGGCAGGGTAATTAACATAACCGACAATGAAGATTAACATAAAGGGGTGTACTCCAACCAGGAGATAAACCATTACATTAACTTAAGAGGAGAACTGAGGCAAAACCATAGGATACACCAAAGGGGGGAGAATCTTGCAGCAGTGGCAGATTTAACGCATCGCAATATGGGAGCTCATTAAAAAAAAAATATAGATGCTTTTAAGAGTATACATAAAAATGCCCCAAAGTCTGAATGAAAAAAGAATATCCTAATTAGGATCAAGAACACTATATCTTCTCACAAAGTCAGAAATATACTCCACAAAACCAATATATATTTCTGTCAGACACTGAAAGAGAATAATGTTTCACTAATTTGGCTGAATCCACCGCTTCTTTCCACTTCCTTCTAACCAAATAATTTATGTCAAATTTGACAGCTTTCTATATTATGATCTTGAACACCTTCCAAAATCTGTTGGCAGATAATAAATTTTAAGTCAAGTCTGATTCTGAAGGTTTTTTTTACCTGATAAATGTTTGTACCTCTGAGTATGAAAAGTTCTAAAGGTATGACATTTGTGAAGAAAAAGGAGAAAATAGCTATTAAAAATCATTCTTCATGTAGCTATATGTTAAAAAAGCATCTGCTGTTTATGCTACCATGTGGGTAGACTTTCAAAAGAGATGTCTTTTTTTTCAGAAAGAGAAAGGCTTTGGAAAACCTTATAGGGGTAGTGCTTTTGCTTTGTTGTGAGTATCTGATAACTGAGTTATGATTGCACTTCTTTTGCAACAGGAACGTGTGACAAGTTATGTGGTTGGTCTCCTGACCATTTCCCAGTGTCTAAACCTCAGGCAGCTGGCTGTAGGTGGGAGTTTTCAAGGCTGAAGGTAAAGCCTTAAGGTTGTTTTGGTTTGGTTTTCTATTTTTTTCCCCTGGGTGTACTGTTTCCCTCTCTACTAGAAGAAAAAAGGATAGGATATAGGAAAAATGAGTTATTGCTAAATTTCATAACTTGCAGTCTGGACTAAATTCAGCTGAATACTAGCTGATGTCAATTTTGAACCTAGAGCCTGTTGTAAACAAAAACCATACAAAATCTGGACTCACTCTTTTAGTGCTCATTAAGTTCTGCTGTGCCTGAACTGAAGAGTGGTTTACAGCTTCATAACCTGATTAATGTCTGCAGAAAGTCCAAGTAGTATTTTGGTGGAATATTATTGACAGTATCTGATATGTGTTCTATGGATGCAGTAAGTTAAGGCACATAATGTTCAAATCACTTGTTCAAGCCCATTTAAAATGTCACAGGGAAAAATAGAATAAAATTCAGAAATAGAGAGTCCCATCTTTTACTAAATAAGCCGAATTACCTTTGATTAGGGAAGAAAGAGTACCCTCAAAACAGATTTCTTTTTTCTGGATTGCTTAATCATAATGTGTGCAGTCTTTAATAAAACTGAAAGATGTTAATTTTGTATGCTTTTGTATCTTAAGATTTCAGTAAAAACAGTAAAGGTGTATGCTGAATACAGGGTGAACGGTTCAACTGAAAGCTTGCTAATGAGGCTTAATTCAGGATATTCTGTTAGCTTCCTATTTGTAAAGTCTTTCTCTGTTCTTTTTACCACTTAGCTGACAATCTTCCTTTGTTAACCTTGACTAGATATTAATAAAAAATAAAATGTGGCTTAGAAATGTACACCCTGTGATAATTCAAGCCTGCAGTGAGACATGCCTTCAGCAAGCGAAGAAAGATCTGACTTCATTTGCTCTGATCAACAATGACTGAATCCAATGTGGTTTGGGGCCTAATTAGATGATTGTTAATTGCTTAATGTGTTAAGGAAAAGTTAGTGAGACATAAGAGAATCTTCTGTTGCTGATTTTAAAGCCCATGAGTAATCCTCAAGATTAGCAGTGGGACTATGGTTGACTCAGCTCTATGTAGTATCTACAAACCCATTAGCAAAGCAAGAAGCTGATGAATTATTCTGGTGAGAACTCAAGGGGAAAGTGATTTCCTCTGTCATTAGTCAAGACAGAGCAATGAATATGGCCTTTCTTTTATTAGGTGTTCCTGGTGTACTGCAGGTTTCCTCTGTCATCTTCTGCTTCAATGTCTGCTTAGTGCTTACTCTGCCAGCCAGACAGCAGCTAGAAAACATGTAGACTTCAACTCCAGTTAAAGCTGAGAGCAATTTTAATGCACTGGATAATTTGCAAGGCAGAAGGAACTAAAACAAAGGTAAGTTAAGGCTGTGGGTAATCCAGCAGGTGTGGCAGAATCTTGTCTTGACTGGGAACTTGGATGGAGAAAGGGATGGATTAGAGGAGCAGAGCCACTGCTCCAAGCAGAAAATGTTTTTTTGTCCATCCTTGGATACAGGCTTCTGTAGGGTGAGTATTCCCACAGTGACATTTAAGGAAGCAGAACAGAGTATATCTTAAAGAGGAACATTTTTTTAATTCCTTTTCTCATTTTGGAGGCAGAGATGCATAAGGGTTTCCAGAACTGAGAGGCAGGAGAAAAATGAGTTGGGATCAAAAAATCATTACCTTATGTAATGCCTGACCTTTTCACGTTGTTTCTAAGTAAGTCGTAATTATAGTCTGACTTACAAAAAAAAAGAACTGTTTGAAAGAGAAAATAGCTGAATTCTGATGTTTGGAAATGTCAAAAAATGATGTATTTGATGACCTCAAAACGTTTATTTCAATGTTTTTATTATTTTACTAGAATTAAATACTTTTTGTAATGCACATCATTATAAAAATACTTATAATAAATAGGTCGGGTTTTTTTAAGATCTTGGAGTATGTTCTACGTGTGAAAGACAATGTATATTCTTTTGCTGTAGAGATCATAACAAAACACCACTGTTATTTGCAAATTAAGAGCAGGCATACAGATGCTAATGTTCAAGTTGCACTACTTGAAATCAGCATGTATTTGGATCAGCTGATTTATGTAATGAGCTGAAAATGAACTGATTTAACTTGTGTGCCAGTATAGGGCAATATGGCCTGTTGGTGACCTTGCAGAGCTGGTAAATGGCATGTTTTTATTTGTCGGAAGAAATGTACGTACTAACCTACTGTGTTCATATAAAGGAAGCAAATTTTGGCGTTTCCATAGTCATTTTTAGTAGTACTTAACTGTAAATGTAAAGGATTTTGCTGTTTCTTCTGTTGTAATTTCTTCTCAGCAAGCATCAATTGAAAAATATAATTTAAGAGTTCCTACTGCAAAAGATATTAATTTTCATAATATTTGGTGTTTTGTCCACTATGGAAAAGTTTCACTGTGAAGAGTTTTACAATTAAGACAGTTATAGCTGCAATTTTCAGTTCAGTCCAGCCAGTATCACAAACTACAAATCCAAATTCAAGACTTTCCACAGGCTCCTGTAAGAGCAGAACTTCATCAGCCTATATTTACCTACTCCTCACTTATCCTATTGGAAACAACCCAGTACTTGAGCAAATAGCTTCTTGTTTGTCTATCAGTATGGATTGTAATACAATCTGGTTTTTCCAATTCTTCCACCTTCTGTTCTGAAGCATGGATTGCTGTAAGCCATCATCTGGTTTTTCTAGCTTTCTAAACTTGCCTTGCTTGAAACTTATATGAAGAAACAATTTTTCATTGTGCTTACCACTCTAATACATGTAACCTTGACCAAAACCATTAGATTTATTGTGCTCTCAGCAGCTGTTTCATCTGAACTGCACTTTCCCAGAGATCACTCTCAGGTTGCTTCTATTACATGTGAAAAAAAGAACAGAGAAGTTCATGCAATGAAGCAGTTCAAATGTCAAAACATATTTTTGAAAGGCAATTGTATCTGATTATTCACAGAGTTCATGATCATGCTGTGGCCAGCAGTGTGAAAAAGGTACTGAGGTTAATAGTTTTCTCCAGATTATACAAGATAAACAATTCAGATGTCTCTGGGAAACAGTCCTTTGTGGCTGTCTGTTTCAATAAGCTTTCAAAACAATGGCCCAAGTCTGTTTTGGACACCAGAAAGTCCTCAATTTTACTGCCAATTGAGAAAAATCCAATACATCAGGATAAAACACCCTTGAGACCCATTGCTGGCTGACAAAGCTGTTAGTGTCTATTTGGAGCAGAAACACCTGGTCTGTTTTGGTTTTTAAATGCAAAGCACTGAAAGCATAGAAAAGAAATTTAGGTGCTCAGCATTGTGTGAAGGCAGGCCCATCAGAAGTCTGTGGAATCACTAATGGCTTGAGTCACCAAACACAAAATATGGGACTTGAGAGAAGGTCTCGGTAGTCACAAAACCTGATTCTCAAAAAAAGTTTAAGAAGACTCCGTGTCTAATAGATCAAACAAAAAATGGAAAGGCGTTGGACAACAGAGATGATCAGTGCAGTTGTGCAGCAAAAGAAACACATAAAGACTCGTACTCCAGACTTGTCTATACAAAAGCAGGCTCTCTTTCCTCACCAAATTCCTTAGCTATATGTGTCACTGACCATGAACGTCATTGCAGTATTTCTTTCTAATTCTAGAATTGCTTTATATAGATATTAGTGGTGTAATGCTACCAGGGGCCACTTAAAGAGCAAACTATTTTCTTAGATGCTATAGACAGAAATACTTATTCCCATTATCATGTGACTAAGAGCAGCATGAGCTGTGGACCTTATACAAATGCAGTGGGTTCTTCTGTAGGTGTGTGGGAGCTTTGGCCTCATCAGGACCTAGAAGGATATCCACTGACACTCTCTAATGGCTAAAAAAATGTCTAACTTGCCTTGGTTTACTGGTTCAACTCTTCCTTGAATCTGATTAGCTGCTTTCTTCCTAGCTGCACTGTGGAACAAAAAGAGTTGTGATGCCAAATTTAAAGACTAACTGAAGTAGTTTGTTTATACTGGAGCACTATTGTATTTGTAAACCCCGCAGAACATATTAAATAGACAGCTGTAGTCCAAAATCCCATGCACTCTTTCAGTCACATCCTGGAGAAGATGTTTCTTAATTGTCATGGAATGATAAGCAGTGACACATTTCACTAAATCAGATTGCTCAGAGCCTCATCCAAACTGTCCTCAAACATTTCCAGGGATGGGGGATCCACAGCTCCTCTGGGCAACCTGTTCCAGGGTCTTACCAACCTCAGAGTGAGGATTTTCTTCCAAATATCTAAATCTACCCTCTTTCAGTTTAAAGTGATTCCCCCTTGTACTCCCACTACATGCTCTTTCAAACCTGGTGTGATCAGTTAATAACAAAGTTATGATCGTTCATCTCTTCAGTTATGTGCTACAGGTGTCAACATAATGTGTGTGTGTGTGGGGGGAGGGGGTTGTGCTTTCTGACATGTACCAGTGGAGACATCTTAGAAATTATAAGCCATTCTGAGTCTTAAGGGAAATCAGTGTTTTAATCTTACACTTCTTAGAAAATAGTGAATGTTTATTTAAAATTCCTCACAGAAATTTAAGCAAATAAATATCTGAAATGCTCCATAAAAAAGAGCAGAGATGACAGGATTTCAGTTGCATGTAGGCAAATTATTTCTGTGTGTGTAATGACTGCCTAAACAAATAGGCACTTGAGGGTGCAAGTGATATTTATATATGGTAATGTCTTGTTATCTACCAAGTCACGTGTCTTGCATGAGTAAGTGCTTTTTGTGTAGGAGCATATTTGTGTAACCTCTGTGTACAGCTTTTTCTCAGCCTTCTCATTTTCCACTTCTATTAGAAAGTAGAGAAAAGGCAGAAGGAAGCATCAGAGGTGCAGGTTCTGCAAAGCACTGAGGAGTCAGGGCTCTCTGTAAGGACTGTCTGTCTCCACTCAGGACAGCATTATCATCCCAGGTCTGCATCTACATTGTATTCCTGCTTATTAAACAATATTCTCCAGCCTTCCTATCGGTTCTGAGCAATTGGAGCTTCAATGTATATTTTGCTTGAAGAGCTCTTGCTCTAGCATTCCACTACACATGGACTACCTAGATGCTCTGGAATAAATCTAGTCCACGCAATGTACCCCTTGCACACAATAGAATACAGGTTCTTAGTCATGAAACAGATCAAAAGTTGATCTGTAATGAGGTTCTCTCATCTGAAGAAAAAATTTTAATAATTTTGATTTTAATGCTTTTCAACACATATAGTTTCAAATAAAATCAAGTCAAGTAACAAGCCCTCAAGTGGGTCATAACACATACAGAGCAGGAGAAAAGTGGGGAGTGGGCAGGTGTGGTGGTGATTCTCCTGTTCAGTAAAGGAACATCTGATGGTGAGCAGCAGGTGCTAACTCCCACGCTTTTAAACCTTTTCTTTCATAATGGGCCAAATCTATAACCTTCATTCAAAGAGTAGAATTAACTGAGTGATGCTGTTGTACTTCAGGTCTGAGGAGAAGGAGCTGGGGGTCCTGGTGGACACTAAGCTGTCCATGAGCCAGCAGTGCCCTTGTGGCCAAGGAAGCCAGTGTTATCCTGGGGTGTGTTGGGATGAGCATTGACAGTAGGTCAAGGGAGATGATCCTGCCCCTCTACCTCTATTCAGCCCTGGTGAGGCACATCTGGAGTGCTGTGTCCCGTTCTGGGCACATCAGTGCAAAAGAGACCTGGAGCTCCCGGAGCACATCCAGCAGAGGGCAACAAAGATGATTAAGGGACTTGAGCATCTTTCATATGAGAAAAGGCTGCAGGAGCTGGGACTGTTCAGCCTCGAGAAGAGATGGCTGAGAGAGGACCATATCAATGTCTGTCAGTGTCTGAACAGGTGTGCCAAGAGGGTGGATCCAGGCTTGTCTTGGTGGTGCCAAGCAACAGGAAAAGTAAAAAATGGGCAGAAACTGATGCACAGACAGAAACTGAATATAAGGAAGAACTTCTTGACTGTCGGGGTGACCACACACTGGAACAGATTGTCCAGACAGGGTGTGAAGTCTCCCTCATTGGAGATATTCAAGAACCATCCGGATGCAATGCTGTGCCATGTTCTCTAGGATGACCCTGCTTGAGCAGAGAGATTGAACCAGATGACCCACTGTGGTCCCTTCCAAGCTTACCCATTCCATGATCCTGTTACGAGTAATGTAGTCTTCCATCCTGAAGGGAAAGTCTGCTGTAGTTTGAAAATTGCATCTCGCATTAAATTACTACAAATTAATGAAGAGTGTAACTTCAGACTCAAACAAGTAAAGTATGTCCTGAGACTGTTCAGTAATCTGTGCTGATTTTTACCTGCATGGGCCTATCTCTCTCTCCCTGCCTCTCTCTTGTCTTAGTGATATTAACACCTTTCTTGATGTGTTATATCCTGTGCTTGTAAGCTTTCTAAGAAAGCTCTGGACCCAGTGTGCCTTCTGGTGGTAAACTGCTCTGTTCTCAGAACACTTCCTGTGGTTCAGCATACCTTCTAGGAAGACAGCATTATAAAGCATGTATGCAAGAGCTTTTATCCAGAAATTGTACTGAGTAGTAAAGTTTCCACATCCATCTTGAGTCTGCAGTGTTGCTGTAGAAGTTGAACTGAAGGAAATGAGTCTGCCTAAAAGGGATTCTTCAGTCTTGCGGAGAAATCCTGTTTAATTTGAATGTTGACCATGGCTTGGTGCCAGTACATTGAACTATGTTGCAGTTCAATGAAGTACAAAACAGGACCTCAGCTGTATGAAATTGCTCTGGCCTCTTCCACTGCAATGTTCTAAGAAAACTGACTTTGGAGGGAAACTAATTAGTACAAAGACTTGTTGGAGGCTGTCTTCTCTCATCTATTAGAGCTTTTCAAGGTGTGCTTCTCCAAGAAGGGGCAGCTGTTCTCACTGCAGGAACCATTTCCTTCCAGAAGACATCTGCAGAGAAAGGTATTGCAGGCCTATGAACCAGGTTCTGTTGCAATGTTTCATCTTCCCAGGTGCTTCATAGTACAGCCAACAGAGTGAACAGCCTCAGAATAAAGAATACCTTAAAATATCTTTTATTTTATAACTATCCAGGGAAACCTCCTGGTGATGTGCATTGTGGATGTGTTTAAGCAGAGCAGTTAATCTTTATGTTCTCAGGAATTGTTTAAGAAGTACTTATCTGGAAGAACTGCTACATCAACTGATTATGTAATGCCTACAAAGGTAATTGACAGCTTCATTTTAATTAGTCATATCTTAAATTTATGTTTCAAAATAAATGTAGTAATTACTACATTACAGTTTTTTCCCTCTTTACATAGCCTCTAAGAAGCTTGATTGAAAAATTACTACTTGTGACAGCCAACAACTTGATATTTGTAGGCATGTAGGAGATTCAGGATTAATTCTGTACCTGAAGGGCCTTGGTGACCTGAATCAGTCCTAGGTAAGTAAACCAGTTTCTGGGCTATTTAGAAGGTTCTTGGAAAGTTTGTTTTGGGGGCTTGAGGCTGAAGAATATTTGATGTCACTTGGGATGAAGGAGAGGAGCTCCTGTTGGCTCTGCAGCAGGATAGCTTGCAGATACCTTCCTGCCTTTCACAGGACAGATTCTTCTCTTGCCTAACTTATCTAATGATTCTAAAATGCTGGCATCTCTGAGATGAAATTTTTGTCTATTCACAATGATAAGAAACCCACTACTAGATCTTGGTAGCAGTTTTTACACAACGACTTGGAGTAAGTTTTTTTTGCCTTTGAGATACAATTTCTGACAGCTTACAATAAATCTCAGAGAATTGAATGCTTATATTCCTGCAGAGGTCTCATACTATTCATCTTAGGAAGCATGAGTTTGTAATTTTGAACTTTATAGCCTCTGCTTTATCCATCCAGACTCTGTGAAACTCAGGAATGCAAAAATGTTGGCCTTTCTATGATGCCAAGACATAAGAGTGTCTAACTGGGAAGATTAAATAACATGGATTTAATGGAGAGAAGCATCTGAGTTGAACTTGTTCATATTTAAGACACTGCATTTGACTTGTTACCATGCCTTGTTTTAAACACGCTTCCTAAGTATTTGCCACTGAAGTTTTATTCAGCCTCAAGTGAAGTTAACAGCACATAGAATTCTAAGGATCGTTTTTAACCTTTATGTTAACATTTCATTGCTGCTCGATGAAGCCTCCACCCAGTGGCAAATATTTGCTTGTAACAATTCAAGATCAAATCCTAAATCATTATAGCAGGCCTGGAATCAGTGCACAGCTGGAATGTGAGCATCATGGAAATGTATGTGCTGGTGGCAGAGGGAGCCAGGAGGCTGCTGCTGGCTTCTCAGCAGCCCACTTTTTATCCAGGCATACCAGAAATCTGGGGACTGCTCTCTGAATTTTCTATTTGAAAATGTATGAGCACTTGAGACTATGTGATTGGGAGACTAGAATTCCTCTCTCTCTCCCAAACACTTTGCTTTAATGCACCACACCAATACTACTTGAATACCAGAGACTGGTACTTCATTTTTTGCATCCTAGTAAAATGAATTATTCCTGTGCTTGATTTAATTTCCTTGTCTCCTAACCTTCAAGCAGTACAAGAAAAAGTTGATAGTGTTTACTATGTAGGGAGAAAAGAGGGATTTATGTTGATGGAGAAAGTCTTGAGCCACTCTTCTGACAGAAAACAAGAAAACACATTTCAAAAAAAATTCAGTTTCATAGTTTAATAAATATTTACATATACCACATTAACATAAGTTTCTAACAATAGTAAAATATATCTTGAACATTTGACTTAATTTCCTTGGATGTTCATTGAGTTGAACTATCCCAAACAAATCTGCAACAGC
Source organism: Atrichornis clamosus (assembly GCA_013400975.1). Lineage (NCBI taxonomy): Eukaryota > Metazoa > Chordata > Aves > Passeriformes > Menuridae > Atrichornis > Atrichornis clamosus. Next base: position 234,888 of record WBMZ01002995.1, read on the forward strand.
TTCCCCACCTGAATATAATTTCCTTCTATCTTGTTACATTCCTTGCTTCATTTTACAAAAGAAACATCTAGCTGGAGAGTGGGTGAAGGCAGACTGAAATCTATCTTCTAATATTTTGGCCAGTGAGACATCTGCTACTGATATAATTTGAACATATTTGAATTTAGTAATTTGTCTACACTGGAATTTAAATATCTGTTTTCCTTGACATCAAACCTTGCACTATGTGATAAAATATACAGTCAATAATTGTGCTGGTTTTCAGGATTTTATCTTCTTTGTCCTCCACTATTCAGTTTCATTTGAAACAGGATTCTACTACTGATAACCTTGACTACAAGCAAAACCTCCCACTTAGGCCTTTGTGAAGTGTGACTAGTGACATCAGCTTTAATTTAAAGTTCAACTGAGGAGAAAATTCTACTTTCTAGTGGAAACTGAAGGTAGTATCTGATTTTCCTTGCTGTTAATAGCACCACAAACTGTGTTAGTCTAGTCTTTATGTAGTAAAGTTTTGAATTTTCCAGTAGCTGACAGATGATGCTTTCATGGTCATCTGTTTAATCTCAGAGCTTTGTTAAACTAGGCAAATGACATTGCAAAAATCTTTCTGTAATGAAAGTGGACTATTAATTGCTACAACAGCAATCTGTTACCTGATTGTTAATAAATGCCAGCATGCTGTGGTGACACCTTGTTAGGTATGATGCAATGCTGTATACAGCAATTACCAACCCTCCACTTACTTTTTCACCAGCTGGGACCCAGCTGGGGGTATGTTTTGCTACTGTTTTCCCAGGAAGAGAGTCAATATCTTGCCATCAACCAGGCTTTCTCTGATCTCCTCTCAAGCAATTGGATGTAGAAAGAGCTGCGTGCTACTGTCAGTCTGAGTGAGAGAAAGCAACTGCTTACTGGAATTGCTGGCCCAGGAAATTATGATTCAAAACTAATAAATACCTAGAACAGATTGCATCAGCTTTGAACCTGGTCATACAACATCAATCAGCTTGTCCTTTACGTAGCTTAAGAATGCACATTTTAAGAATAGTTTCTGGGATATACTTGCAGAAGCTCAACCAGTGATTGATTAAGACCCTACCACAGTCTTATCAGCCATACAAAGAGTGGGATGAAACCAGACCCCACCAGAGAGGTCTCACAGAGGGTTGACTGCACCCCTCACAAATGCCACCACCCCTTCAATGCTGAAACGAAATACATGCAATTCATCTGCAAAGTAACATCAAGGTCAAGAACATGGACTAACTTGATTCAGTGAACAGCTGATTAGCAGTTTATGCTCATTCTATCTGAAAGTGCCTAAATAGAGAATCTCACCAACAAAACACTGGGGGTGAGGAAAAATCCTAGATTTATAATTCTCAAGGCTATAAGCTGAGATTCCATCAGGTGGGCCACAGAAGAGGTAGCCCATGCTAATATATAGTGTGAGGAGACTGCACTATGCTTTTGTTGTCTTTCTCTTATTAATAAAATGGCTATTTTCCATGTGTTCAGGCTGCCTGCAAACACTGCCTCTTGTCTCTTGACCTATCCTGTGAAATATTGCCTTGTGGTGGTATTGTAAATACGGGTGTTGTGAACAGTTACCCAATGTACAATGGTTTAACAGGTACCATTGCATTCACTACCAGTGCTATAATCCCTTCCCCATGATGCAGCTTTCCCTTTCAGATTTAAAATCCAATAATCATATTATGAGTATTGTTTCCAAACTTAATTGGTTTAATTTAGTTAGTTTCTCATTAGCTCTGGATCCGGACCTTGCTGCAGTACTGACTCTGCTATGCTTCATTTAATTATATTTAGTGCAATCTTTTTGTTTCCCCAGAGGCTAAATAAACCTGTGGCCAAAGACTCAAAATGAATACAGAGGGCTATTCTCAGACTCTGTGCTTTCAGGCAGGTGTAGAAGAACTAAACTTAAAGCATGTGTTGCATCTACTCTTTAGTTCTGTGTCTCTCCATACTACCACATGACCTCCATAGCCTGGCAGCAGGAAGCCAACCCAATTTAAAATTAAGAAATGGCTCTTTCTCTCTATACAGCTAATAACCTGATTTTGTACCTGTTTTGGGTGTCCTACCTTCCTTTGCACCTGGTCTTTCTACATTCAGATGCTTGTTTTAATGAAGACATGAGTTTTGTTTGAAACATCTGCAGAGATGTCTTAGTTTGGAAGACAGATATCTGCCAAGGAAGGCAGGAACCTTCCTGGAATGGAAGCGATTACCCCTTCCCCCCCAAATTATTGTAATTTTGAAAATTATGAGGCTTTTGAGCACAAACGAGGGGAAAGGAATAACAGTTCTTTACTAAAATGTATATATATGACACAACAGAACAGACAACAAGAATAACAACAACAAAAACCAGTAACAGACTCCCCATCCATCACACAGTTTCCCCTGTGATG